>NQLW01000044.1:753801-766428 GCA_002312845.1 Kalanchoe fedtschenkoi | reverse complement strand
AGCACAATTCTTAATTCTGCGACACATTTAGTATATTGTATAACCCAACTGGTAGTTACGAAAAGAAAGCAGCAAGAAGTTAGCCCCATGTTGGGGAATTCAGGTATAGCTGATCCAGACTCAAAAACTAACTTATAATTACAATGCTCTAGCATACAATGTTGTGCAGAATCAACCTCTTTTAGTTGAGAATTATTAGGCATGACAACCTCCGAAATGGGTGTCCTCAACGCCATCTCCCGGTTCCCCAAGCACCAATCTTTAACCAAAAAGGTGGCAATATCGAGTGAATTGAGGATGCCATAAATCTCTGTATTTCCTAGGGGGAGTCTTACAGAGACAGGAAAAAGTGGATTCGCCAATCTATCCTAAGCTGATGGTTTCGTTGCAATGAAACCTTCAAGAAGGGGGGAGCACAAACCTTGAAGGGCAACGCCGGAGAAACAAAGTGGTGGTGGATCTGAGTTTCCGAAATCTTATCCGTAGGAAGGAAGAAAAGAAAGTTACTATAAATCTGACAAGCTGATTCACTAGGAAAAAAAAACACCCCAAAGAGTCTTTAAAGGAAGTGGCTGAATGCATGTAGATGATCTGAGTTGATCATAAAACAAAACAAGTAGAGAACTAAGACAAATGACAATACAAGTAGAGAACTAAGACAAAGCCACAAGAGGTCCCAACTAATCTTCAGAATAAGAGATACGGTCCATTATGTTGGCCACAACATTCTTCGATTGCTTCAACAGCATGACGCTTTGGTTCAGTCTCTCCCGTTTCCGAGCAACAGCAGGGGATTCCTCAAGCATTCGTGCAACTCCGCCACTGTCTGGTGCACCCATCAGCTCCTCCACAATTTCCTGCTCAATTTCTTGTTTCAGTAACTTGTTGACATTGTAAACAATATGTTGCGCCATACAATCCACCATTCTCTTCAACACAATCTTCCAATAGGCAGTGAATCTCATCTTCAAGTCAAACGCATCTCTCAAAACATGCTGATGATTAACAAGGTGCTTGATATCAATCTCACCAAAAGCAGGTAAAGTTGCCTTGCTGCCTTCACTGTTGTCTAATTCGTACCTCTTCACCTGAGAAATGAAACCATCAGCTTGAGTCATGAGCACAGTCCACTCCGACATGTACTCTGGGTTGCAAGTATAGTCTGTCACTTTTTCCATCTGAATAGTTTCCATCACATGGGTAACAGACCTCTCCCTGACCTTGGAAAATAGATTAAGGACCGCACGCCGAATCGCAGATTGCAATGAAGGGTAGTTCTCAGAATTTGGCACAATGACGGATACGATGACGCCTTCAATGTACATCCACACTTTAGAAACAAAGTCAGTAGGGACAGAAGATACTGAGTTCATCCTACCCTTAAGAAGAGTATAAAAGGCAGATCTTGGTAGGAAATTTGGAAGTCCAATCCCCTTGGTCTCTTCCAAAGCGTTGATTTCATCCATCAGGAAATCATCAGCAGCTGCTTTATCAGCACCAACAGATCGAAGCTCATCCGAGTACTTATTCAGCATTCCAACCAGTCTGGCTGTGCAATGCATGTTGGCATCTTCAGGGTATTCATCAAATTCGCCTCTCAGAAGGATTTTGGTCAGGGACTCCTTAGAGGACCCGAGAATCTGCATAAATGCAGTCATGGCTTCAGCAATGGAAGATAAATTTTTGGGCATCCTGTTCAGCTCTTCCAAGTTATCGCCCAACTTCTGGTTGATTTTCTTCACTATCTCTGGGAGACGTTTGGTGATGATAGAGGCCTGAATTTTCACCAGCTTCTGAGCAAGAACAGGGATGCCCACAATGCACTTATCAATATCACATAAAAGAGGGTGTGTCTTAAAGAGTGCAGCTTCTTCAGCCCTCGCTTCTTCGTATGATTCATTGCTTATCCGGTTCCTCACACACACATATCCCAGGCCAATGTTGACAGCATCAGTAGAGACCTTCTCAAGCAGTCCGTCCGGAGATCGGTCACATTTTGTAACCACTGCCAACGTCCTTTTGCCAGATTTGTCGACCTGTTGAGACATCCTGATGGACTCACATGTAGGAAAATCAACAGAAGCAGATAAAACATTCAAGATAATACTTTCTTCGGGTCTAATGTAGTCCATAATGATCTCAGAGATCTGCTCATAGATGTTCTCAGGCTGCCCCGCCACAGCAACTCGAGTAATTCCGGGCAAGTCGACCATAGTAAGATCAGGAACACCATTCTTTTTCACAACTAAAGTTAGAGGGGTCTTTGAAATACCTTTACCATTTCCAGCGATCTCATCAGTTGCTATTCTTATCGCTTCAGCAATGTTTTCCTCGTCCGAGGCCAAAATCTTTTCGTGGAACTCCAGATAAAGCTCCGTGCCCCCCGACGCCTTATTTTGGAGCCGCATGATCAAGGGCACTCTGGTGCAAATCCCTTGTCCTCTTGGGAGGCTTATCCCAGCAAGAGACTCAAGCACACTGGACTTGCCAGATGATTGATCACCCACCACAACTATAGTGGGAAGCTGGATGCCCTGCTCAGTAATCCTGAGATGACGCAACTTGTCAATCGCATCCAGCAGGGGCCTGATGTGGTCATTAAAAGATGAGACAATCGGCGATTCCTCCTCCTTGCTGGTGAGCTCCAAAGAAGTAGCTGCAGAGTCAGAGTACTCCGAAATTTGGAGAGCAGTGTTAGAACTCCTTTTAGCACTCTTGCCTGATCGTCCTGCTCCCATTGTAACGCTTGAAAAAACAAAAAGGTGATATGAAGCTAAGTATAGGATGAAGTGATTTGAAGCATGCAAAAGTAACTGAGATTGTTCACACTATTTATAGGGGAAAAAACCAGTTAAATCACTTGTTCATCAACCTAGACCACCATTGGAATACCAAAGCTTCATACAAATAAGTAGAGCTACTAACTGTGCAACTTCCAAAAAACATAGAATAGAGAAAAATACTTGTCAGGAATCGCAACAGATAAACATTTTGGAATCCACATAACTTGAGATCAGAAAAAAAAAAAAAGGCTTAAATTCTAAATAAAATACTCCGTACATTGATAGAATCATACAGTAACGGCTCCTAGGGTTATGGGAAGTTATTAGTATAAATGTTACTCCCTCTGTCCTCTTTTACATGTCACTTAATCGAATTTTTTTATCCATTTTTACTTGTCACTTAACAATTTTCAATGCGTATTTAATATCAACAACTACCTTAAAATGTCAAACATTAATAACTTCTTTATCATATTCAATAAAAAATACATTCCCCACCAATAATAATCTACCAAGTTTACTTTTTGCACGAATTTTTTTATAAAAATATCAACCATCCATTCATTAAATTTGTGCAACCGCTAGCATTAACTTCACCTTAATCTACTCAAATTAACCTTAAACGACATGTAATAGAGGACGGAGGGAGTACTTAGTACGCAATGTAGATGAAAAACTACATTTAGCCAAGCTGTCACTTAACTGAATTTTGTTGTCCATTTTTACTTGTTACTTAACAATTTTCAATGCGTATTTAATATCAACAACTATCTTAAAACGTCATACATTAATCACTTCTTTATCATAATCAATAAAAAATCATTCATTACCAGTAACAATCTACTAATTTTACTTTTTGCATGAATTTTTTTAAAAAAACACCAACCACCCACTCATTAAATTTGTTCAAACGCTAGCATTAACTTCACCTTAATCTACTCAAATTAATCTTAAACGAGGACGGAGAGAGTACTCCATGAGCAACCAATTACTAAATGCATTACTGCGAGACTCCTCGGTTCCGAATTACTACTTGCAACTCTTTAAAGTTAATGGATCGGATCACAAAATTTCGGGCTTAGATCGGATCGGTTTGGACAGAATTTATAAAAAATAATTAGTTTTTATCAGAATATTAATTAAAAATAATTTTATTTTTAAGAAAGATATAAATAAGTATCATAATAAAAATATTATTTTTTACTAAAAATGTAAAAATCGGTCCATCGGCTACTAAATATGCATTAATACTTTTTTTTTTTTTTGGAGTGGTAGTGGAAGTCCATTCCAAAAACAAAGCGACTAGTTTTATACATCCAAATGAATCTGGAACTACTTCCTGGACTTCCACTGGAAAAAGCTCAACGCATCTCCAAATTTGCTACATAATAAACCTCAAGATGATAGTTTTTATTATGTGATGTCTTAATTACGCTTGCTTTCTTCTGCATGAGTCTTTAGTTTGATCAAGGATAATGATCTCCTCTCAACTGGCATTCAGCTTAATGCTTAGTCAGGTCGAGAAACAACTTTGTTTTATATATACCCAGACCCAGTAAGATTTCTCAAAGCATGGAATCTATCTATATATATAACAGAATAAGATTTCTGTCGTGACGCTCCCGAACCGGTCGGTCCGGTTCGGTCCGGTCCGATTCGGTTCGGTTCGATTTGGTTCGGTTTCAAATTTTAAAAAATCATTCGGTTTACAGTTTCATATTTTAAAAAGGGATGACTAATAATTTAGTTTAATTTTTAATTTTTCTCGAACCGAACCGTCGGGACGACGGGTGCCTTTAATCATTCGGTTTACAGTTTCATATTTTAAAAATGGATGACTAATAATTTGGTTCGATTTTTAATTTTTTTTTAATCGAACCGTCGGAACGACGGGTGCCTTTACTCGTTGGTATAATACTTCACTTGAAACTCTGTGTTATTTAATTTTTTATTTTTGTAATTTAAATTTTTTTCATGATTCTTTCCTTAGCCTCGACTTTTGCTTTGGTCAATCATCAAGCTAAATTGTTTTAAGTTGGCTTTAGGCACTTTTCTGTGAGGAAACGATTTGGGAACCATTGAAGCTCTGAGAACAATTGTGGGATACAAAGAAGCGCGACACCAAACAAGCACTGAGGAACTGAAAGCTGTCGACATTGTCACAGGGGTTGAGCTGCCTCCCCAGATCTAAGTGACTCTTCTAATCTGGTAGAAGTCATAATAAACTCCAACTCCTCATGGCTAAAGTTGGAATCATATAGTTCAATGTTGGTTGTGTTTATTCATGTCGTTTTTTTATGGGTTCTGTTCCTAGTTTTTTTATGTCGCCTTTGTCAAACGTAACAGCTCTCGTACGAGGATATCATGAATTATTCTGCCTTGCACTAACCTTCTAAATTAGGACAAGAGGGGACTGTGGTACAGTTGTTGCCAAAAACTGAACACAGCCATGTGTGGATGGAGAGAAAGCTATTTATTGATCCTAGTTTACTGGGTCATGTTTTTGATGAAAAAAACTTGTCCATTGACGTCCACAAAAACCTCTCATCGATTGGTGTCTGACGGCCATCCTTCTCTTTCATCTTGCCTTCTATATATATATATATATATATATATATATATCTACACAGACAAACTCAATACCTACAGAAGAAGCTAATTAATCACACAAGGGAAAGGCAGAATGGCAAGCTCGATCCTCTCACAGTTTGCGGGCTCATTAGCTAGAAGAGGCACTTGGAGCAATGCTAGGATCTACTCCGCCTTCCCCATGCGGTCATCTCAGGTTAATTTCTATTGCAATAGAATGCGCCTTGAGTCTGTCCAGTCCACCATTATTATATAGAATATATATACCGATGGGCAGCTCAACTGGAGAATTTGTTGCAGGCAAGTTGCTTGCATCAGGATACGACGACAGCTGCTGGTAAAACAATAGAGGGGATGCAGCAAGGGATGAACGATGCGATGAACACGAACATGGGTGACCAAATGAAGGAGAATTACTCAACTGATAATGTGAGTGCTCACTACTGGTTTTAATATGTATGACTGATCTGTAGCTCTTATATTGATGAAAAGCTAACTAGCTAGGTTGAATAATTGTTATAATTAGATTGATGAGCTAGGCTGGGCATCATTTCAATTATTGTCAGGTGAGTGAAACAGCGAAAGATGTGAGTGGAAAGGTGGCAGGGACAGCCCAGGACGTGGCTGAGAAGGCGAAACAGACAATGCAGGAGGCGTGGAACTCGACGAAGGAGACGGCCCAGCATGCCAAGGATGCAGTGATGGGCAAGGCAGAAGAGTCTGGGGACTGCATCAAAGAAACCGCGCATCAGTCCAAGGATTCTGTCAAAGCGGCGGCTAAGACGGTGGAACGCAGCATGAACAACAAGAACTGATCCCCTCCATCCCAACTCTCTTTATTGCCGCTCGCTGCCTCTTACATGTGTCGCTTGCTCTGTTACTTGATCGTTTTGGTTTTTGATTCATAGCTGCTATTTGTTGAACTCTGTACCACCATCCTCATCTATGGCCAATTGCAGGCAAGACATTTTCAGTGTTCAAATAAATTTATAAAGCTGCGTCTCCGTTGTGTTAGAATTTCTTAGCATGGTTGCTTTGGCGGATCTATGGGAACATTGGGACAGTCTCTTTCAAATTCAATTAAAAATATTTCTCATCATGGTAAAAAAGAATATTATTTACAATTTCCGCTAAATTTTTTATTTTGCCACTCTAAAGAATTTTAATTATGTAATATTTGTACCCCGAATACAAAATTCTGGAACATGATTTGAAAGATTGAAAAAGAAGCCAGACAATATCTTGATTTGAAACATCAGAGTTGCTCTCATAGTCTCATGAGTCTTTTTCATTCATTGGAAACTATTAGGAGCTTTGTAGGCATGCTAGAAGGGCAGACCCAACTAAATGCCCAGCTGATATTGACCATTCTAGAGTCCATAACCAGAATTTTTTTTTTGCGGGTCATATTTGAACCGTAACAAGTCTGGTCTTGACCCGAAAAAGTTAATTTTTCGGATCATTTTTGTACACACGAAACCGTCCCTCAAAATAATCCGAAAAATATATTTGCGGATCATATATCGGATTTTTTTCGGGGTTTCAGGCGGGGATTAAAATACCATAAAATAGAGTACCATTGACGGGGTAGTTTCGGGGTCGTTTCGGATAAAAAAATTTTCGGCAATTATAGGGCAATTTTCGGACCTATAGAGGATTTAATTAGAGGGCTATTTTCGGACCTATAGAGGAGACTTAGAGGATTTGATTAGAGGGTATTGGATTTACAAAATTTAATACGTTATATGTCCGAAATTAAACCAAAAATTAGTCAAAGAAAAAAACTAATCCGAAAAACGTCCGAAAACAAACCGAGTAAATTAAAAAAGCAGAAAATAGGAAAATAATACAATATTATAAAACCAAAAAATTTTCGAAATAAATCCGAAATAATAACTCCGAAAAAGATTCGAAAATAAACCGAATATAAAAAAATTTCCGAAAAAAGTTCGTAAAAATACCGAAGAATTAAAAAAAATAATAGAATATTTTATAACCGAAAAATATTCGAAATAGATCAGAATTATAGCTCCGAAAAAGTGTTGAAAATATATCGAAAATCCAAAAAAATGATTCCACTGAAGATTTAAAATAAGGCCAAAATAATTGAATATTAAAAAACAGAAAGATGTTCGAAACTAGTCTGAAACATTTTTTATAAATATAAAATGTTTGTTGATGCCCGATATTGGCCCGAAAATAGCCCGAAAAAGGCCTGAAGAATGCAGTAAATTTTCCCCCACGAATTCGCTCCACGGCCAACCCGAAAACAAAACCCCAAAAAATTTCGCAACTAGTCCGAAACAATTCCTAGAAGTAACCGTTCACGATTTTAAGTCTGTTAGATTCCCTAAAATGGTCCGACACAAGTCCGAAATAGGTTTTCGGATCGTTTTACACCCGATACTCTTAGTCAGCAAAACTCAGGGAATCTGGTAGTGCATGTGTGGCAAAATTTGGAGTATTATAGGAAATATGGTGACATTTTGCGTGTTATCTGCTCATCCATGCCCTATGCTGCTGTATTTGGAGATTATGTAATTGAGAATGAAGATGGTGAGAATGAAACAGGGGACGCCCCAACTCATGGTGGAGCACTTATGTGTTGTTTCAGGTGGTGAGCGGAAATAGCTCTTATCTGGGATATTTTTTTAATTGATTGAAGGAGAGGTTTGCCTCAATATAGAGTAAGTTTAGGGTTTGGACATGACAAAGACTTATGCCAGAGAGTGGAGGAAGACAACTAGAATAGATCAAGTCGTGAGAGTGAAGACCCCTATCCAAGACCTTGCAGGCGTCAGTGCTTCTTCAATTCCAGAGCAAATGAAAACCAGTAACGAAATGAGTAGTCTCATTCCTCGTAAAACCTCCTTCACGTAAATTTGTATAGTCACCCTTTGTATTTATATATCATTGTACTAAATATCTAAGCATAATTGGGCAAACTTGGCAACTCTGATTGACCTGTCTGGTTTTGATTATGAAAAGAAAACAGAGAGTGAGAGTGGTTTGTGAGCTTGGATTCACTAGGATCTCAGGCCATATAAGTCGCTTATCCCTTATGAGGTGCTTTCACTCTTTGGTCAATCGGTTTCAGGATTGCACATTTCTATGTTACCAGAGGTCGGCTGCAGCTTAATTTTAAATAGTTAATTTTAGGTGGATATGCTTCATTTTCATTAGAAAGCTGTTACATATTATTTTGACAACAACGTGTAATGTTAAAAAAATTTCTAAAAAATTGTAATTTTATCACATGTTATTTTAATTTTCAATACCCACGTAGTAATTCGACAATAATTATATTCGTGGTATGTGTGTAGACAAAAATCACTCAATTTTAAATACACTCTTTTTTTTTTATGTATAACATCAATTAATAAATAAATAAGGGGATAAAATTGAACATAAAAACTTGCCAATGGGTGATGAAAACAATATAAAAAAAGGGTCAAAAGTTCATTATACATGCGGTATGTATACAGACGGATAACTCCACTCAGGTGTCACCTCATCCATCCTTGGGAACCAAAAACAAGAGGGAAAGCATTTGTTTGTACTATCCAAATGTAACTCTCCCTACCGGTACCACCACCACGCTTATGTTCCTTCCATGGTTAAGCATGAGCATGCATAGTATTATGAGCTTTGCTAAAATTGGTTCTCAATGGGCTGTAAGCTCAGAGTCACTGCCTGCTTCACTGCTCGAAGGTTCACTCCCATTACGCGATCCTATGCTGCTTCTGTGGCTAATAGAAGCATATTCATGTCCTCTGTTGCTTTTGTGGCTCACTCTATTGCTGCTCAATTTGCGGCTAGATGACCCGCTCATAGCCTGGTGTTTACCGCTGCTGCCATCCTCTGATCCTTGTTCTTGCAGGTGTTTGTGGCTTGACGAATAGCGTCCATCTTCTGGTTTCCAACTCCCATGGTGATTCATGGATACCTCCCCATCTTGCTGTCCTCTGCTACTTTTGCGGCTTGAAGTAGCCCCATTATTCAGTTTTTGGCTCCTCTCACCACCACCTTGTTTGTGGCTTCTTAGTCTGGAATGCCTTTTACTTGCTTTTCTGCGACTTGATGAACCTTTACCTCTGGCAACTGAACTCGTCCGGCTTTTGCTAACAGAAGTTGAAGCCCATTTTTTCGATTCCGGATTATATTGAGACCCGTCTTCCTCCTCATACTCCTCGCTTCCTTCTTCATCCGTATACTCTGACCCTGACTCATCAGTAGTATACTCCGACCCATCTTCCTCTTGGTTGTTTGTTTCATGTTTGGCCGACATTTCCTCCCGAGATGATGGAGATGGGAGTGGAATGGGAGGGGTGAGGATGACCTCCGGGGAAGCAGTAGCCAAGAAGCCAAGAGCAGGAGCAATGTCAGCAATTAACGGACGAACTGATGCCTCTTCTTGGAGGCACATGGCTGCAATGGCCACAACCTGATTCAAACCTTTCTCCGGGAACTGCCCCTTCAGAAGGGGATCCGCCAGTTCTGGGTAGTTCTTTGGGTCTTTAAACAGAGGTTGTGCCTATTCAGGAAAACACCACAAAATCCAGTTTAATTAAACTTGACACGTACAAGAGACATTTTTCAGAACTTGTGGAAAAGAAAGTGCATTATTATTATTATTATTACTACCCAAGTAACTAAGTTTTGCTCTGAATTTGGTTTGGTGGTGTCCACAGCTCTACGTCCAGTGATGAGCTCCAGTAACACCACACCAAAGCTATATACGTCCGACTTCATGCTCAGCTCACTTGACCTCACATATTCTGGAGCACTGTATCCGTAAGTGCCCATCACTCTCGATGGTACTGCAAACTTGGGATCTCCGTTAGACCCGAGCTTTGCTAGTCCAACATCTGTCAGTTTTGGATTCAATTCATCATCCAAAAGGACATTAGCAGACTTGAAGTCTCGATAGATGACTGGAGGATTGGCCTTGTCGTGCAAGTATTCTAACCCACTTGCTGCGCCTGAAGCTATTTTCATTCGAGTTTGCCAATCTAGAGGCCTCTTGTCACCAATATCTGTAAGCAGACATACACACATGTAACCGCATCTCAGTAAATTTCACTAAGAAAGAATACAGACATATTCTCCAACAAAACTATTAGTTCAGAACAACTTAGTGATCAGAAACCGTGAGTAGAGAGTAGTAGTAGTACCAAGAAGATGTTGTTCGAGAGTCCCTCCAGTAAGAAACTCATACACCAGCAACCTCTGATCCCCATCTGCGCAATATCCGACAAGTTTAACCAGATTTGGATGGTCCAGGACACTCAAATTTGCAATCTCTGCTAGAAATTCCTTATTTCCGGCCTGCAACCCATTCCTGTCCAGCTGCTTCACGGCCACAACCTGCACAAATGTAAGGCCAGCATTTTTAACTTTCAGAAAAAACAAAAAGGAAAAGAAATTGCACTCCCCAAGTTTCATCAGAAAAATATTAGAAGTCATCCCAGCTGTGGCACTCAATACTACACATACAAAATGGTGTACTTAATTTATATTTCAAAATAGTAATAAGTTCCTCCAGGACCTGTCCACTTTTCTGTATTGTGCCCTTGTACACTCTTCCGAATCCTCCTTCACCTAACAAACATTCTTGCTTGAAGTTCTTAGTTGCCGTAGCTAGTTCACGGAAATTAAAAGCTTCGGCGGATATGTTTGGTCCGCCTTCATCATCTTTCTGCTTGTCTGCTGCCCCTCTCTGTTTGTTATCTGCAAGAGCAAATACAAGCATATATATTGTTTTACAAATTTGATATGTAGCTTGGAACTACAAATCCCATTAACAAACTTTTAGGAGTTGTAATTTCATAAAAAAAAAATAAGCAATGCATATTTTTGTTTAAGGTATAGAAATAGATTCGTCATGAGACAAGAATTGTGGAAATGCATGCCTGGGGGTCCACCATCAATTTCTGTATTTTCCTTGTTAGATTTCTGAGATGAGAAGCAAGGGAAGCAACTCATGTTCCCCAAATCTCACCACCAATCAATTAAACAAACTCAAACCCTCGATCAAAAATGATAAAATTGTGGGGAGGATTGTTGGTTGGAAGATAAAGTAGGTCAGAGTTTTGGGAGAAAGTGGGTCCGAGGGTCCATCAGGAGGAATTGACAGACCCTGCGGAGAGGCTATTGTGCTGAGAAAACGAGGAGAAGAAGCCAACATTCCTTCATTTTTTTTTGGGGGGGAAGAGAGAGAGAGAATGGAGCAGGAGTTTGGGTGGAAAATTGTTCGCTTTTTTTCGGATAGAAAATTTAGGAGGAAAAATTGGGGATTCGAATGGAGCTGAGATGGAATTTGGCAGGGAGCTAAATTTAGGTTTTCTGACATTTAACATCCAAAGCCTCGTCAGTGTTCTCCATGGTGTTCTCGGGTCCTGCTGAGAACCATCTCACTCACTCAGTTATTCAGAGTGATTTGTGGATTAACTTCGGGCGACAATTCACAACTGTATTTGAATTTTTTTTTAATTCTTCAATATAAATGTCTTGTTTGTCGACCGTAGTTGACTGAGGCCAAATCCCTCAACCTGTCCTGCCCTGCCCTGCATGCATGTATAAACTCATACATTTATCCATTTTTATCTTAAAGTTTCATTATTAAGGTTTTCATTTCTGTTCTTATTTAGAGGAAAAAAACTCACATATTGCTGAGTGAATAGATAGGAGGACATTATACAGTGTTTGAGAATCAATACTGCATTATTTGTAAGAAACCGAATATGAATATGTCCTCCATCACATAGACTCTACTGGTTTGATTCTAAAACTAAATATTATTATTATTAATGCCGACGTCAATTTGAGTTGCTGAAATTGAATTTGCTGTCAGTACCAAAACGACCTCATTTAATACTCTGTAACATCACACGCACGTGCATGTTTCACGTCCCCAATTCTTCCTCGCCAAGCTTTCTCTCTGCCTTTTACGTCTACAGTTGTGAAGCCGTTGCCTCTGTTTCCTTTTACAGCTGCGAATCATCATATGCGTCGGAGACTCCTGCCGCAAATCGCTTCCTCCTATCCTGCAATCTTCTTTGTTTCCTTGAAACCCTTCAGCAATGTTTCGGACATCCACATTGATTTTAATGATTAATGTTTCGGACTCATCGAGCTTCACCAGATTAGCGTCGGATCTCCTCTACTGGTCGCTCACCCCCACGAGGCGGGGCAACGATATGGACGACGACGGCTTGTGCGGCGGATGGTCGGCGTGGATCCGATCCATCTGTGG
>NQLW01000044.1:723266-744151 GCA_002312845.1 Kalanchoe fedtschenkoi | reverse complement strand
CTGCCATAGTAGCACCACTGATTATATCTTTCAACTAGGCTGACAAACTAAATTGCATAATTGATATATAGAATTTATATCATTGGATTAAGGGTATGATGATTGTAGAGTATGAGCAATTGTTTATGATTTGTCATCGCATTCGAGTGTATGAGTGCCTATATTTTGCCGAGTTTAATTTATTTTAAGAATTTTATATTTAGTATCGATGATCAACACAGTCACAAGTTAGTCATCTGAGCTACATGTTTGTCTATTGATTTCTCTCTTGTCTACAGGTGCAGATCTAATTCATCACGATTCAATCTACAAACCTCCCCCTCTTTAAGTTG
Source organism: Kalanchoe fedtschenkoi (assembly GCA_002312845.1). Classification (NCBI taxonomy): domain Eukaryota; kingdom Viridiplantae; phylum Streptophyta; class Magnoliopsida; order Saxifragales; family Crassulaceae; genus Kalanchoe; species Kalanchoe fedtschenkoi. The sequence continues at coordinate 743,819 of NQLW01000044.1, read as the reverse complement.
TACTTTTAAGTTTCTTTTTATCAAGTTAATAATATTGGAGATTATCTGTACTTGTAAATTGATTCTGTATTTACTAATAGGTAGTGGATAGATTTATAAATTTTATTTGCATAAGACAGTCTAACAACAGTCTTATAAGGCACAGGTGTAAGTGTGAGTCTAGAATTTTGGGCAGTCATTATGTAGAGGCACGGTAGATAATTATCCGAAAGATGTTGACAGTGATAAATTTGAGTATCATTAAGTTGCTAAATAGGATTTCATTCTTTGGGATACTTAAGAACAATATTAAAGTAGCAAGCTGAATAATATCAATAATGTGGACGAATATTTGCATTACAAGTCATTGTTATTCATCATTGTTGTAACTTAAAGTACATACTATAGTTTTTCAGGGTATTAGTGTCCAACACTTGATGTATAAGCTATGTTCCATTTTATTTTCATAACTTGTGCTTGAAGCAAAAAAGACACAATTATATTCTGATTTTCCTTAGCCTATGTTTGATTTAGAGAAAATCTGATGAAAAGAAAATTTGAGAAAAAAATAGGAGAATTTCATGTTTGGTTTAGGAGGAATTTGTGGGAAAAAAATTGCACGAAAAATTAAAATTAAAGTTAAAATAAATTAAAAGGAGTTTTGATACTTTTCTCAATTTTCTTCATTCTAAATCCATACAAACAAACAAAAAAAAATCAAATGAAATCACAATAAACTTCATTTTTCTTTCGGGTTTCTTCCCTAAACCAAACTTAGCCTTAAAGCGTCAGAGTAAAATAATTTCTTCTATAAATGGTACGATATGAAACAAAATTAAAAAGAAAAGCAAACAGGCCAGACCGGTTCGGCCTGAGACCGGTGCAATCGAATCGAGCCACAAAATCGTGCTGCGTGCGAATCAGCACGACTTTGCAACACGGCAGATAGCGCGGAGGTCACTTCCGACTCCTGCGTGCCGGTCCACGCGATCCTGAAGAGCAAATATAGGGCATCAATTCGGCACCTTAAGTCTTACAACCGCATTTTTGTTCCGTGATAATTTTGCTTCATTCGCCGAATTTTCAGTTGAGAAGGAGAGTACTGAAAGCTTCGATGGCAGTACCTGTTGAAGAGGCCATTGCGGCTCTATCCACATTTTCCTTAGAGGTAATTGTGTCTTCTTTTCATCAGCCGAGGAGTGATTTACGAAAAGGATAGATAGATCATACTGAGGTTCGAGGTGAATTGAGTGCCAGCTTGTCCGTGTTCATTGTCTGCTTTTTTGGAAATCTTGCATTTCTGTTTTGTGCTCTGGTTTTGATTTCGAGTTATTTTCTGACAGCTAAATAGCTAGATCTAGTCACAAACAACTTTGCATAACTCATACAGTGGTTTAGATGGTTGACTACTTGGGTGAGGTCTAATGTCCATTTGTCTGTGCCAAAATTCTTACAAGGGATTTGGGGACAAGAAACTCAGTGTTTGAAATTGTGGGATGCAAGACAGCCTCGCTGAAAACACATTACTCTTTTCTCAGTTTAGGTTATGTTAAACACTGTAATACACAGTTTTGTTGATATGCCTAGAGGTCTTTGGCAGGATGACCAGCCAGAAGTACAAGGGCCTGCAGTTTGGGTCTCTACTGAGAGGGGTGCAACCATCAGTCCTGTAGGTACGTATTTCGGACCTTTATTTAAATCGTCCTGAGAATATTCCTGTAGCAGTGGACTTGACTCAGGACTTTACATCAATTTTCACTTGGATAGCCTCTCAAATACATGATGCCATTGCATCTTTGACGGACAGATTTGTGTAGCTTCGTACTATTTTTTTTTCATGTATGAATGTTTTAGTGCTTTCCACATCTTTGCGCTTTTGTTTATTAGATAGATTGAGAGTTTATCTGTTCATCGTTGAGAATCATGTTTTTAAGTAACTGTTGTTGGTTCATCTTAGATCATATATTGATAGTTATCGATTTGTTTCATTTTTTATAGAGTACAGTGATGTTTCCGCCTACCGCCTATCTTTATCGGAGGACACAAAAGCTCTGAACCAGCTGGTACACTCCCCTTTTGTGTTTGTGTGGAACATGTCCTTCTTCTCCTGTCTTTTGGTTTTGAAATAAGATGCTCATAATTTCGCATTAGTCTTTTGTTATGGTCATCAATGAAGAGTGAAGACATTCAGTTGATAGTAAAACTGAGAACTTTTGCAGAACACCCTTATTCTTGAAGGAAAGGAAATGGCCTCTGTGCTTTATACATACCGGAGCTGCGTCAAAGCTCTTCCTCAGGTTATAGTGTCTAACTCTTAACCATTTTATGTATCTCTTGGTGATCTTTGGCAATCGTATTATTAGCAGATATATATGGACCTTGGCCTTGTAAACTGATTCCAATATTCTGGGAATGTTCTGAGGGATTCAAGCAATTTGCCTGCTTAACCACTTCTCAATTGCGGCACACATTTTTTCTCTTAAGTTGTGATTGACGCCGTGTCTATTCTCAAAGCTGAATGTTATGGACTTTACTAGAAATGACACATTAAGGACTAGAATCATGATTCTTTATGTAATGAAGAGAATATAAAAGCCCAAAGGACGAGATTTCTTATAGGTCTACCAGTACCAGTAAGTGAATACTCGATATTTGACATTTTTTCTAAAATAGAAGCACGGTGAAGTTTGGGAAGAGAAATTGACCATTATGGTTACTTTGTAAATATCTGAACCAACCAAAATCCACGCTTCCATTATTTCATCAATAATAGTATATTATAATTTTTGGAGGATTAGATGGATTTATATTTACAACTTCTCAGTCATGGAACTTTTACAAGTCTGAGTGAAACTGTTTGGTTTTGAACTACACTATATAACTGTACAACCTTTTATTGTAGTCTAGTTTCAAGCTGTATTTTGAAGTCATTTCTACATTCAAATTTCTGGTTAACTGTCTTTCGGACCAGGTGTTCACATTAAAATTTAATTGGTATATGATTATAATCTTGGAAAGTTTGCAGACCTTGCAAAGTTTTCTGTATTCACTGCCCTGCAAACTGATAGCTGAATTTTGTTGCAGCTTCCTGATTCAAAAAAGCAAAGTCAAGCTGATTTATATCTTGAAACTTATCAAGTTCTGGACCTAGAGATGAGTCGTCTGCGTGAAATCCAGAGATGGCAAGCATCAGCTGCATCAAAAGTAATATCTTCGTATATTGTATATTTTCTTAATGTGCAATTTGTTTTATATTCAGCACTTATGTACGATGTTATCCTTTGCAGCTAGCCGCCGATATGCAACGGTTTTCTCGCCCTGAGCGTCGGATTAATGGTCCTACCGTAACTCATCTCTGGTGAGTTAAAAAGTTTTCATTCTTCAACTATCTGTTTGTCGCTTCTTTACCTATATATATGTAAATTATAGGCATATTCACTGTCTTATTGCCTAAATAACTCTATGAAAGGTCCATGTTGAAGTTGCTGGATGTTTTGGTGCAACTTGATCATCTCAAAAATGCAAAAGCAAGCATTCCTAATGATTTTTCTTGGTATAAGAGGTATGTGGATGGAATATAAAGGCATTTTTCATTCGTAATACTTTTGCTATGATAAGATTGAATAACCAAAGCCGGCCTCGAAGGGGTACAGTTTTCTGGGTTCCAAAAAAAAAGATTGAATGACCAACAGTTGTCGTTAGCTGGAAAGGTTAGCTGGAAAGATACACGAAAGTTTCTTCGGACAACTGCTGACTAAACCTTTAAGAATCTAAATGGTAGCATGACACTATAAGAGTTTTGGTGAAGCTGTAAATTAGATCCTGAACCTAGTTTTATGATTATCAACATATAATTGCAGCACATCAAATTAAGGATTTGTAATTGTTATGTGTGAAAGAACTAAACTAAACATAACAAAACTATGTGAAGATGTACTCTTAATTTCTGCACAGAAAGAAAAAACAGATATCCTCATAGGCTCGTAGCAAAGCTGTTCTGTACTTGTTCGGATCAGTCTCGAGACCTTGCTTTCTGTCTCTATGTAATGGAATAGGTTCTCTTGTACTAATTAGATTGTCACTGTACGATATTGCTAAGTATTTAACCTACTGCCTGCCTAGTTTACATAAAACAATGACGTGCTAGATGAATATCAATATCTAATTCTCTGTGATAGCTACCCTATTTACCAGAACATTCACACAAGTCAGTGTTCAATGGCAAGACACCGATACAATGCGGGAGGAGCTGGATGATTTACAAGTATGTAATGCTTGACTCTTGATTTTTCATTGCCATTATGAACGGTTTTCTTCTTTTGTATGTTCGTCTTTTGTTTTCCCAGTCTCTTGAGAGAAGTTACAGTTAATATAATGCTGCTTATCAGTTTCTGTGCGCTGTGTCATTTTTTTGTAGATTTTCTTGAGTACAAGATGGGCAATTCTATTGAACCTGCAAGTAGATATGTTTCGGACAAACAAGTATCCTTGACAGATTCCATGATTTAGTTTTTGGCTTATTGTATTTAATCCCTGTATTACTTCGACTGATCTTTACCATATATTTCTTCACGCTTTCTTTTATTGTTTAGATATAAATGTCTTTTGTCCCTTCGCTAAACACTGAATGTCCCCTTGGATCCCTTAATGAATATAGTGTTGAAGATATTCTTCAGGTCCTGATAGTCTTCGCCGTTGAGTCTTTGGAGTTGGATTTCACACTTCTTTTTCCTGAAAGGCATACCCTTTTGCGTGTTTTACCAGTTCTCATAGTATTAGCAACATCATCTGACAAAGATAGCGAATCATTGTACAAAAGAGTGAAAATGAACAGACTCATCAACATATTGAAGGTTAGTTCATGCCACTGATCTAAACTACAATCATTTTACTGTATTAAGAGTATGCTCATTTTGTAATTTGTGAATTGTTTATTATGATATTTCTATTGATAATCTACTTGGTGTTCCACAGAATGATCCGGTCATACCTGCATTTCCCGATCTCCATATTTCGCCAGCTGCAATCTTGAAAGAGTTGTCAATGTACTTCCAAAAGTTCTCGTCTCAAACTCGTTTTCTGTCTCTTCCAGCTCCTCATGAGCTTCCACTCCGCGAGGCACAAGAATATCCTATGTACAGTCTGTTATGATTACAATTAACTATCTTAGTGTCTTAGTTAGTTTTTTTCTTTTAATTGACGGGTTCATGTTCTTTCTAGTATCTGTGTATGATTATGATGCACTTTAATATGAAAGGTGTCAGTACCTGAGAAAACCATGTTACGGAGATTGTTCATTTTGAGTCCATATTGAAATTACATATGTCAGGATCTGAAAGAATGTGATTAATGTTAAATTTTGAGCATATCCTTGATTGTCGTGGATGCTATGGCTTAAGGGTTTGGTCCTTTTAAATAGTCACAAATCTGGTTGTTATCACTTTGTATGAGCTGTAAATTAAGTTATTTCCTTGACTAAGTGCACTTATCAGAGGCATTACCTAATAACAAACTACATTGGATCTATTCGTGTTGAACATGATGATTTTGTTGTTCGCTTCGCTTCAGCCATGAATCAGGTGATAGTGGATTGCAATTTCTGTTACATCTTTGATCTTCACCTTCTATTGTTGCTTTAATCAAAGAAATTGGACATGATGGTTTCAACATATTTTCGTTTTGTGATCATCCCCTATGTTGCAGCTTTTATCCATGAAAGCGACTGATGGTTCAGATGCAGAGTGGTGCAAGGAAGTGAAGGGGAGTATTTATGATATGGTTGTTGAAGGTTTTCAACTCTTAAGCAGATGGACTGGTCACATTTGGGAACAATGTGCTTGGAAATTTTCTCGACCTTGCAAAGATGTCCCTACAGAATTACAAGATCCGTCTGGATTATCTGACTATGAGAAGGTATTGCACGCAGTAAATTTTGCTTAAGATATCTTTGAATCTTTTCAATGAGCTACGGGTTTCTGTGATATGGTATAAGGGGCTTTCTAATCATATACTATATAAGTATGTAAATATAGTTCGGTTTCTCTTACTTGTGAAACGGCCAAATGTGTATGGTTGATTACTATTTTTGTCTGTGCATCTTTCTGTCGAATATGTAGGTTGTACGGTATAATTACAGTTCGGAGGAAAGGAAAGCATTGGTAGAGCTTATTAGCTATATAAAGAGCGCCGGATCAATGATGCATAAATGTGACACTGTAGTAGCTGATGCTTTATGGGAAACTATTCACTCCGAGGTCCAAGATTTTGTCCAGAACACATTAGCCACCATGCTGCGGACTACCTTCAAGAAGAAGAAAGATGTTTCAAGGTTGGAATCTCTTTTTAACATTTACATTTTACTTAGGCTTCATGGTAGCAACTCAGTGTATCAAAAACACTTGGGGTACCTCTTTGCAGATGTATAGCTGTGCGCTTGCTTTTCCTCACAAATTGTTTCTGAACGAATGCCTAGGTTACTGTCTGACATGAGAACTCTTTCCGCGGACTGGATGGGCAACGCAAGCAAGCCTGAATTGGATTTGCTATCCTCACAGCATGGAGGCGAAGAAAACAGAGGAAATATCTTTTATCCTAGGCCTGTTGCCCCAACCTCTGCCCAGGTTTCTCTCTTTTACTTTTGTTTCTTTCAATATTGTGCTTGGTTTCGCTCTTTTGTTATTCAGATAAGTGATCATCAATCCTTATGTGCATGTATGTCCTCTAATGTGCTATAATAAGCACTGAGTGGTCTGAGGGACGGAGCCACTATACTAGGGTCAACTGACCCCACTGGAATTTTCAACTTTCCCTTGATGTTAGCACATTTATGCATTAAACTCTCCTACACAATTAAGCTGACTCCGGTGAAGACTTAAATACTCGGTCCGACTTTTAGTTTCTGTTTTTGCCCTTCAGTTTCATAATCTTTGTCCCATCTCCATTCTTGGTTCTGAAGATTTGTTTGATTACACATTTGAGAGTTACAAATTTACATTTCTCTCAGTTATCTGATACTAAAATATCAATTTCCATTTGAATATTACAGAACCTGATATTGGACTTGCCTATAATTTACTCGTGACAAAAATGTTAAATAAAAGGCGCTCGCGTTCTTGGACTTTTTAACTAAGTTAGTTGTTTACACCCTTATGGACAGTAAGCAGCGCCAGCTCCTCACTATGATGATAGCTTCCTCAAAACTATTCAAACTCTACTCCACAATTATCAACTCAGTTGTTTTTACTTGGTTATATTCAAGGAACTAATTTCTGTGCTAGAATAGTAGTGAAATAAGAAACAGTAATGACGGAATAGAATAAAATATAATAGACCCCACTGACTTTGAGTTCTGGCTCTATCCTTTGAGCGTGTCTTCTGTTGTTCTACAGTTCAATTCAGATGTAATGCAGAAGAACTAGTTTATCAGTATTCTTGTCTTCTTTGTGAGCTTGTCTCATTTTATTTACGTTCTCTTGTAACTCGAATGTTGATGGAACCCTAACATGGTCTTGTATCTGGATTCAACTGTTTGACCATTGCATTTTTTATCATTAGAATCTTAATATAACTACATATGGAAGCTCCATGTATTCATCCACAAAAAAGTTGAAATGTGGAGATAGAACGATACGGATAAAAGTTTCTACATCTGAAAGCAGCAATACAGTGAGGTGTAATGGTAGAAGCCATAATGGTTTTTTATTCTCTTGTTATGTAAGACAACATAATTACGTGTACAGCTTTAGTTTTGAACGAAATATTTAATTAACTGCATCTTACTACTTGAGTTACTGTTTGAGGCGGACTGTGATGCCATTGTGGGATCTGCACATCAATATCTTGCAGTATGTTTGTCAATTAGGGTCAGCATATAAGTAGCTGATTGATGTTGTTTTATTTATTTATCTATTTATTTATTTATTTATTTAATGTGCTTGTGTTTCTTTGTTTAGGTTCATTGCCTGCAGTTCCTCATTTATGAGGTAGTTTCAGGTGGAAATTTAAGGAAGCCTGGAGGCCTGTTTGGTAACAGCAGCTCTGAGATTCCTGTGAATGATTTGAAAGTCTTGGAGACATTCTTCTACAAACTCAGCTTTTTCTTACATATAATAGACTACACAGGTTAGTATTCTTATCCCTTTTTCCTCTTATCCGTCTCATGTGATACAAATATTTATTTGCTACGCTGTGGAGGAACAGTTTAATTAAAAGATTTCCACGATTACTCATGTATCATGGAATTTGTGAATTTCCTGGAGTTTATATATTAATGATTTTGTTGGTTCCTTTGTTTATCAGTATTTAGCTTGGCATCAACATCTAATTTTAAACAAAGGGTTCACTTTTGGACTATGAATATATTTGTAAGAATGCATACACCTAACAGCTGGATTTTATTTTATTTTTATTGAGGAGAAAATTAGCTCGTTTTAACTGTTTCCAGTTAAATTTCTATTAATAAGTATGGAGAATGGTACGCCTGATTGTTTATATCACAACAGCGACACTGGAGACACTGACAGATCTTGGATTTTTATGGTATAGAGAATTTTATTTGGAGTCATCCCGCGTGATTCAGGTAAACTAATCTATCATGCTATCTACATCGTTATCTCTTGGGCTTATGGAAGCATCTTGCTTCTTGCATAAAGCCATTGCCAGATCCAACGTAATATATTTTGGGAAGCCCCCAAAGTGAGACTAGAAAAAAATCAAGTGGCATACTAAGTATAACGCAGGCAAATTACTTATCATTAAAATAAAAAGCAAATTCAATGCGCTCTACTAAATAATGATAAGTGTAAGACACATGCTTTTCATTTAGTATATGGTTTAGGTTTTCAAAGTGAATGCATCTTGAAATTGTAGGTTATTTCATTTTTCATTCCTTTTTTTTTTATTTTTGCAATCAGCAGTACAAGTGACCACCAAATCTTGATTGAATAAAATTTATTCCCATATGTAGTGTGCGATTTATATTTATCATACATTATATGCGCAACGGACATCCATCTTGTGTGTTCCATTGTATTTCGTTGTTACATATACAACTACATGTTCAATCACATACCCTGTGCTGTAAGTCTTGAATGGGTTTAAGGTATACGGAGACCTTTCTACATCATCTGCTTTTTGCTTCTTCCAGTATTGGTTCATTTGCGGACCAGTTGTGAAAATAGAAAGCTCTAGAGCTTAATATTGGCTGAGAGTCTTCTAAGTGAATGGTTTTATTTGGTTCATTTCTTGCTCTGTAAAGTTAAAAATGTTGTTTCTATGTTATTCCTTGGAGTCACTGCTGTGTTAATGTGAAGTGGACAAGATAACTATTGTTTTCTGAATTGCAGTTTCCGATAGAATGCTCTCTTCCATGGATGTTGATAGATCATGTCATTGAGTCCCCAAATTCGGGCCTGCTTGAGAGTGTGTTGATTCCATTTGACATCTACAACGATTCTGCACAACACGCACTGGTGGTGCTGAAACAAAGATTCCTGTATGATGAAATTGAAGCTGAGGTATTTGAAACTAGATACGAGTTATATATGTAGCTTTCAGTTTAACAAAGTTGTTCTTTAAGTAATTAAGTTGCTTAATTTGCCTCTTCTACTTTATTTGATCAACTCTGATAGAGTCCCTACATTAACCAGATTCACTTATAGTGTCAACCATTATCGATACAATGGTAGTAGACTGGTTAAAACATCATTTCTGGTTCCCTCTGTGTGTGATAATTTCCGAATCCCTGTGTGCCTAATTATTCAGCATGCGTCAGTCAGGCTTGACAACGTATGAAGTTCAATGATACTTCATACAAAAAGGGTTTTGAAGATCAATTGAATTGAGGTTTAGGAGTACTTTATGATGAAAAATAAGCTGCTACGAATTTGTATGGCATTTTATGCTAAAATTAAAATTTATTTCATCGTGGAACTTAATACCCATACCACCTCAACTGGAAAGATTACTCGCTAAATAGTAACAAGTAACAACTAGTAGAATCAGTCTAATTTCAAAGATACTAAGTTGATGGTTTACTAAACTGAAACTGAGGTTTCCATGTGGCTGGTTTAAATTCTGTGAAATTTGTTAACGTTATCTTATGCTAGTATAGTCATTCCTGATTTTGATTTTATCTTCAGGTGGATCATTGCTTTGATATATTTGTATCGAAGTTATCTGAGAACATGTTCACATATTACAAAAGTTGGGCAGCAAGGTATACCGTTTCTCATCTTATGCACAACGTATGAAATTTTATAGGCAGTGTTTTATATGTCTTTGTATTCAGTGAGCTACTTGATCCATCCTTCCTCTTTGCGCTGGACAATGGAGAAAAATATACTTTTCAACCTAGGAGGTTCACAACATTACTAAAGATGACCAGAGTGAAGGTAAATGTATTAGTTACATTGATTAGTAACACAAACTTTCTTTTATTTTACTACCTATAAACAGCCGTGAAGTTTATGTCTCTGCTTGCTGCACGCGTCAATATGGTGAAGCATGCATAAATGACACACCAAAGAAGTAGCTTTCTTCATATGTGCCTTTTATTTCAGTAGCATTCCTATGGCTACTTCCTTCTTTTTGCACCCGTTTCCTTCCTAATGTAATCTGCTTTTGGTGCACAGAGGGGCATAGAGGGGAACGGGTTTATCATGGTTTTTCTCTTCTTCCCTTTTTATTGCAGCTCCTAGATATTGTAACTCATCTGTTCAGCTTGCTTTTTCTTCAAAAACACAGGGCAGATGCCCATTTCTTTTGCCCAATGTACATTTTTCTGAGCCAACTTCAGTCGGGCAATTTTTGACAGCATAAGTTTCATTTTCTGTTGGCACTTTAATTTCACAGCCTACAGGGTTAATTTTTCAGCTCTGAAAATCCTTGCATTCCTCTCCCTCCACTTCAGTCTTGCATTCCTCTCCCTTCATACGTGCCTTTTACTGTACTGACACCGATGCTTTCAATGTACAGTTACTAGGGAGGACCATTGACTTAAGAAGGCTGATCGCTGGATGCATGAACAAGATATTTAGAGAGAATATAGAGTTTCTTTTTGATCGATTTGAATCTCAGGATTTATGTGCAATAGTGGTAAGAGTATTATAAATTAGTTGCTGATGTTCAATCTAATTCGATATACTAATTCACATTGTACAGGAATTGGAAAAATTCATGGATATCATAAAACTTGCCCATGAACTCCTGAGCAAGGATCTAGTGATTGATTCCTTTGATCTCATGATGAATGAAATGCAAGAGAATATATCACTGGTGTCATTTTCTAGTCGACTTGCTACCCAGGTTTGTCGTTTTACTTTTTATTGATGCGCATTGCCATTTCCTTTATATTATGGATGATTGCTGGCCTGAATGCTTTTTATTAACGGGATGTTATCATCCATCAGTTTTGGACAGAAATGCAAAATGATTTTCTACCTAACTTCATACTCTGTAATACTACTCAACGGTTTGTACGGTCTTCCAAAGTATCCTCTGTTCCAGTCCAGAAGCCAACGATTCCTCAAGCTAAGCCTAATTTTTACTGTGGTACACCAGTAAGTAGCTATAGTTGACATCTATAATTATTACTGAATTTTGATTAAACATTTCGATAAATCTGAGTGATTTCATGGATAATGCCTGAATTGCTGAAAGTTGTATTACTGCCTTTGTCACCTTTTTTCTAAGATTTTCCCACATTTTAGTGCGAACCAACTTGAAATATGTAGTATAGTATTTACAACAACCAACTTGCATCACATTTTCTTTCACTTTACCTCTCAGCAATATAAATTCAATGTACTTGAAATTCGAAATTCCTTGGATTTGCTCTAGGATTTGAACTCGGCGCATCAAAGTTTTGCACGGTTACATAGTGGTTTTTTCGGAATTCCCCACATGATTTCTACAGTCAGACTTTTGGGGTCGCGGTCCTTGCCTTGGCTTATTCGAGCACTGTTAGACCACATATCAAACAAGGTAAGTTGGAAATCTGAACAAATTATGGTTCTTCACACAACTTGCGTGACAACTCAATCAAACATGAATTTTTCTGATGCCTGCATGTCTCAGATCACAATGCTTGAGCCCATGATAACAGGCTTACAAGAAGCGTTACCAAAATCTATTGGATTGCTTCCATTTGATGGTGGTGTAACAGGTATCTCTAGGGTTACTGCCTATTCCTCTCTGGGTCCTTGTTGTGTCAGATGTATCACTAGTTTATTATTGACTTATCAAGACAAAATAGTTGATGCCTAATAGAATACAGACCTATAGAACTGGGACTCAATTTTGGCAATAACGACAACGGTTTCTTTTGTCCAAATGTTTTCTTAACTTGGTCAGCTGTACCACACAAAGCAATGTCATATGTAATCTCCAAAGTAGTCAATTACAAAAATAAAAAATTTATATTGTCTCTATCATTTCTCTGTTCAGCTGCATATTTTTCTCTACATTCTACACAATTCCCAATTCTTTCGTGCTATAGACTTATAGATGCTAAGGTTTGTGTACGCAGGTTGCACAAGGCTTGTCAAAGAGCAACTTAATTGGGGGTCGAAATCTGAAATCAAGCTAGAAGTGCTTCGTGGGATAAAAGAAATTGGCAGTGTCATCTATTGGATGGGCGTTCTTGACATTGTTATGGTATATGTCTGCAATTTAATACGTTCAATTTTTTATTTGACTGATATACAGTATCTACATGACGTTATATAAAAAAATCAATAAGTGTTACGAGTCAGCTTAAGTATTATCTGATAGAAAGTGGCATGGAGACGGAATCGATAACATTCTTGCTGGTATTATCCTATTGTTTCATTGTTGTGTTGCTGATTGTCTGACAAATATTTCAAGCATCCATCAAGAAAGTCTTTATCCACGTTTCTTGCATTAAGAATTAAATATTGCTGAAATAAAATTACTGTAGGTGATATATATTGATGGTTGTGAATCCCTAAGCTATATATTCTGAAAAAATTTAAATTAGATGCTTGATAGTAATATCAACATTTACACTGTAATTACCCTAGAAGCTGTATTACATGACTTGCTTTTGCTTCTGACTCTGTTACTTTCATTTCTTGTCAGAGACAGGCTGATACTTTAAATTTCATGCAAACAGCCCCATGGTTGGGACTGGTACCTGGTGTTGATGGGCAGATATTGCAGTCACAGGATAATGGAGAAAGTCCCATTGTCAATCTCGTCAAATCTGCCACAGCAGCAATTGTGTCAGCTCCAGGATGTGTCAGTGCAACTTTCTTTCATATATTATCAAAACAGGCGGAAGCTGCTGGTATGTAATTATACGGTACTACAGATGGTTATGTGTGTTTGATGACACTTTGTTGAAGTCTGCATGTATGTGATTGCTTAACATTGATCTCCAAGCTGCATTTTAAAAATTTTCGGAGTCAACTTGCTGTCCAACTTAAATATCAGGCATGCTGATAAGCAAGTATCTTCATGGATCTCCAATTTAGAGTCACAATTTGAACATATTGCCTGCAAATATAATTTCACGTATATTGTTATCCCATTTTCTTACTGTTGTTTTGAATTCTTGTGACATCATCTGAATTTTTTTTCTCTGGCAGACATGCTATATAAAGCTAATATGAATACGGGAAGTGTACTAGAATATGCATTAGCTTTTACAAGTGCAGCGCTAGATAAGTATTGCAGTAAGTGGAGTGCTGCTCCTAAGACGGGATTCATTGACATCACTACTTCGAAAGACTTCTATCGCATCTTTAGTGGCCTTCAAATTGTAAGTTTGGTGTCAGTTTTGCAAGTCAGTTATAGTGGTGGCCTAGGAAGTAGTACCAATAAGGAATTTCTGATCCAGCACCACTCGGATTTTTGTTTGCTCTCTGTCAAATATACTTAATTAGTGTCTTTTAGCAAAGCATTTTTAACATGAGTTTCAAGCTCATTTTGTTGTCTTCTCATCTTGAAGGGTTATTTGGAGGAGTCTGTTCAAACACCATCAAGCAACCATGAGCTCCTTGGGGATTCAATAGCTTGGGGTGGTTGCACGATAATCTACTTGCTTGGGCAGCAACTTCATTTTGAACTCTTTGATTTTTCATATCAAGTTCTTAATATTGCAGAAGTGGAGGCTCTCGGCTCAAACCAAAACCTTACAAAATCTCACCATGTCCAGGTATCCAGAATAGATTGAATGGAGGATATCATTGTACTCTTCAATTAGCTTCAATTGTTTATGGTCGAGTAAACAGCATCCAGTGCTGGTGGCGGGAATCTTCTGAAGTTTCTTTCAGTTAAAGCTTGTCAATGTATTCCTCATTTTAACTGAGTCAAAGTTGCATCCTTTTAGCTAAATCTCATAAGCTGCATTTAGAAGCTTAGATTTTATTAAGAGATATCTTATTCAATATTGCCAAACAATTTTGTTTAATAATGAATGATATAAAGTTTATCCAGTTAACACACTAGAGCTTACTAAGTGGACATATCTGATCTTTATGCAGATGAAGCTCCATTCTGTTATTCGGGTCTCTTTTTTTTTTTACAATTTTTTGCTGATAATAGCAGTACTCGTTTTTTATTACCAGGACTGGGAATTTCTGTTAGAAGCAATGAAGAAAGCGAGAAGGTTGAACAATCATGTTTTCTCAATGTTGAAGGCCCGTTGCCCCCTTGAAGACAAGACAGCTTGTGCCATCAAGCCTAGTGGTGCTCCTCTGCATAAGATTAGATTTGAGAACACAGTCTCCGCATTCGAGACGTTGCCTCAGAAAAGTGTATGAGTGAGTCATCTAGATTACACTATACGTTGTAGATTCTTGTAATATCTGTTTATAGTAATGGAGGTTAGAATCTCTGTTTCTGTTAACTTGAGTAAAGATGAGTCACAGGTAAACTGTTTCTGATGCAATTTGTAAATTTAGCTTTTAACTAGTGGATTATCTAGACACATGTGGCAGACATAAGTTTTGAATCTAGAAGCCTTTCTTTTTGGAAAGTAAATGGGACACGAGAGGGAGAGTAGATGGAAAGAGTGATGGAAACAGGGTTGAAAATCAACCCAAAAGGACTTCAAATCATGTTCACGATCCAAATTAGAGGAGAGAGTTTTTTATTATTTTGTTGATAATATACCAGACGATGCAGACATATTGTGGATGAAGAAGATATTTTCAAGCTCAGGAAAAGTATGCGAGGTCTACATTCTAAACAAGAGAAGAGCTAGATTCGGAAGTCGTTTCGGATTCGTAAGATTTGAAACTATCTCTCAAGTGAAAGCAGCGATTGATCAATGGAACAGTTCTTGTTGTGTATAGCTCATATACTGATAAATGACTTATGTCAAAGTGGAGCAAGAAGTGACATAGGGTTGAATCTCAGTGGATGGTGACAACAAGATTAGTAGTTGTGGGTCAGGATTAAGTGGGTTTGGGGTTGCGGGGCCAAAGGCCCGCGATATGGTATAGGAATAGGGTTTCTATTATAAATACCATGTAACTGTAACCTAATAGAGTACGACGACGATGACACTCTCAATAATACACAACCGCTCTTTTGCTCTCGAGGACGTAGGCACACTGCCAAATCTCGTTAAATCTTGTGTGCTCTTTACTGTTTTCTCTCTTGTTAGTTAGCCGGAATTCTCAACAAGTGGTATCAAAGCAAAGTTGAGATGGCTATGTCAAGTGCTAAATTCGAAGTGGTCAAGTTCAATGGTCACGGTAATTTCGGATTGTGGCAGGCAAGGGTGAAGGATCTGTAAGCGCAGTAAGGGATTCTAAAAGCTTTGAAACATGTGAAGCCTGAATCAATGAAGGACGAGGATTGGGAGGATATGCAGCAGCGAGCTGCAGGAACGATACGGCTGTGTTTGGCGGACGAGGTTATGTACCACGTGATGAGTTTGTCGTTTCCAGGAGAAATCTGAAAGAAGTTGGAGTCTCAGTTTATGTCGAAATCCCTTACAAATAAATTGTATCTAAAGCAGAGATTGTACGGGCTGAAGATGTAGGAAGGGAGTGATTTGGCTCAGCACGTGAATGTCTTTAATCAAATCATCACGTCCTAACTTAGAGGGTAATAAATTATATCCTAAACTCAATTCTTAAAGCATGCATATTTAAACACGTTCCTAAGCGTCCCTAGAATAATGGACCATCCTGCAATTTTTCCAATATAATTATCCTTGACAGGATATGGGGTAGTAGCGTTTTGTAATGATAAATCAAAACTTCTTCCATCAAAGTTCAGTGACATCTTCCCAGTTCGCACTTCAACTTCAACGCCAGCAGTAGCTAAGAATGGACGTATGAATATTAGCGTTCTCCCGCTATCAGGTCCCATGTCCATCACTGCAAAAACACAAGGAAGATAATATCCATTAATCATAACTGGAACATTACTAATCTTGCCTTTTAGTATGCAAATTGAATTGTCGGCAAGCTCTAAGGTCTTGTGTGGCTTCCAGCGGTTTTAGGCGTAGTTGAGTGTGGACTGAGTATGGGTTATCGGCAAGCTCTAAGGTCTTTCGGTACACTTGAAACGTACACACTCAAACCCGGCCTATCCAAAGACAATCCTCTCTCTCCCCAAACTCATTTCTCCCTCTCCAAACTCATTTTTTATCTTCAAATCTGTATTTGTGTTGTATTTTGTTATTTTTAGTGTTGTTTCTATATTTTATGTGTTATTTTTTTTAAGTTTTCTGGATTTTGTGGGTTTTCTGTATCGTGTTTTCTGGGTTTTGTGGCTATTCTGGATTGTATTTTCTGGATTTTCTGGGTTTCTAGGTATAGATCTGAGATTTTTGGGTATTAATTTGAGTTTTTTGGGTATAGATCTGAGTTTTCTGGGTACAGATTTAGATTTTCTAAATATAGATCTGGGTTTTCTAGGTATAGATCTGAATTTTCTGAGTATAGATCTGAGTTTTTTGGGTACAGATCTGGATTTTCTGGGTATAGATCTGAATTTTTTAGGTATAGATCTGGGTTTTCTGGGTATAGATTTAGATTTTCTAGGTACAGATCTAGGTATTCTAGGTACAGATCTGGATTTTCTAGGTATAGATCTGAATTTTATGGGTCTAGATCTAGATTTTCTGAGTATAGATCTGGGTTTTATGGGTTTAGATCTGGATTTTTTAAGTATAAATATGGGTTTTCTGAGTTTTGTGTGTCGTGTTTTTTCTAAATTTTCTGGATTTCTAGATTTTGTGGGTTTTTTGTATCGTGTTTTATGGATATTCTGGATCGTATTTTCTAAATTTTCTGGGTTTCTAGGTATAGATCTGAGTTTTCTAGGTATAGATCTGGGTTTTCTGGGTATAAATCTAGGTTTTCTGTGTATAGATATGAATTTTGAGGGTATAGATTTGGATTTTCTACTTGTAGATCTGGATTTTAAGGGTATAGATTTGGATTTTCAAGGTATAGATCTAGATTTTCTAAGAATAGATCTGGATTTTCTAGGTATTGATTTGGATTTTCTGGATATAGATATGAGTTTTCTTATGACCTGGTACGTTGTGCTTTATGTTTTAGGGGAAAAACCCAAAAGGAGCCCTAAACTACCACCGCTTACCCAATTGCGGTCAGAACTACCATGATTTCCAAAAAGGGTGCGATAAAAAAAAATTGGACTGATTTTTTAAATTAAAATTTACCATTATATTCCAAACATAATATTAGTATAAGACTTAAATTTGTGTGAGAAAATTACATCATTTGGTTATCAAAATACGTCGTTTTCTTTATTTGCGCAAAACGATATAATTTATTTTGATAACCAAACGACGTAATTTTTGCTTACAAATCTAAGTCTTATAATTATATTAGGTAAGGAATGTAATGGTAAATTTTATTTTAGAAAATCAGTCAATTTTTTTTTATCGCACCCTTTTTGGAAATCATGGTAGTTCTGACCGAAATTGGGTAAGGGGTGATAGTTCAGGGCCCCTTTTGGGTTTTATCCCTATGTTTTATTGTGCTTTAAAAATTCGAAGAAACTCATAAATGACAAAACACAAAACTAAAACTAAAAGCACAAGCACACACTCAGATTTGAACATATGAAAGCACAATATCACACGTCAGAATTCAAAAAATGCAACAAAACACATCACACAGCGATAACACAAGACACAAACACACAAAAACACATAACACGGACAAAAAACACGAAAAGCTAAAAACACAAGAAACTTACACACTCAAACCCGGCCCATCCAAAGACAATCCTCTCTCTCTCCCCAAACCTATTTCTCTTTCAACCAAACTCATTTCTCCCTCTCGAAACCCATTTTTATCTTCAAATCTATATTTGTGTTGTGTTTTGTTATTTTTAGTGTTGTTTTTCTATTTTATGTGTTGTTTTTTCTAGGATTTCTGGATTTTTGGATTTTGTGGGTTTTCTGTATCGTATTTTGTGAGTATTCTGGATCGTATTTTTTGGATTTCGAGGTATAAATCTGAGTTTTCTGGGTATAGATCTGGGTTTTCTAGGTATAGATTTGAATTTTCTAGGTATAGATCTAGATTTTGAGGGTATAGATTTGGATTTTCTAGGTATATATCTGGGTTTTCTAGGTATAGATCTGGATTTTTTGGGTATAGATCTGGATTTTCTGGATATAGATCTGGATTTTGAGGGCATAGATCTGGATTTTCCGGGTATAGATCTGGGTTTCATGGTTTCGTGTTTTGTGTGTTGTGTTATGTAGGTTTGGGTTACGTGGGTTTGTGTGTTTTGTGGGTTTGTTGATAAACTAGGTTTGCTGGTATACTTTTTAAAATATTCTTTTTTGTTTCATTTCTGGGTTTTCCAGATTTAGGACGTTCTGTGTGTTATATTTTTTAGGGATAAAACCCAAAAGGTGCCATGAACTATCACCACTTACCCAATTGCGGTCAGAACTACCACAATTTTCAAAAAGGGTGCGATGAAAAAAAAATTGTGTTGATTTTCTAAAATAAAATTTACCATTACATTCCTTAATTAATATTATTATAAGACTTAGATTTGCGTACGAAAATTATGTCGTTTGGTTATCAAAATAAATTATATTGTTTTGTGCACATAAAGAAAACGACGTCTTTTGATAACCAAATGACATAATTTTCACACGCAAATCTAAGTCTTATAATAATATTAGTTATGGAATGTAATGGTGAATTTTATTTTAAAAAATCAGTCCAATTTTTTTTTCATCGCACCCTTTTTGGAAATCGTGGTAGTTCTGACTGCAATTGAGTAAGTGGTGGTAGTTCAGGGCCCCTTTTGGGTTTTTTCCCTATTTTTTATGTGTTTTAAATCTGATTGATGAGTATGGTTTGTAAGGAAACAAATGGTTGTCAGACATGTATGACATGCGATGAAATTGGATTCCGGCCTTTTTCAGAGATGTCCCAATGGGTGGACTACTACGGACAACATCTAGATCGGAGTCAGAAAATTCATTCTTCAATTATTTTCTACACTCAGGAATGAATTTGGTTGAATTTTTTTTGCTTTTGAAATGGTGATGGATGGAATTCAACTGAATGATCAAGTGCGTAGGGTGCGACAACCAATTGATAAGAGAATTCCTAGATGTCATTCGAAAATTCAAGTCCCAAAACTTGGCGTTCTGATGTTCACCATCATCAAATAATAGTGTTTGTCGATCAAAATTGGCAAGAATAACTGACAAACTAATAATTCAGTTGAGTTCAAATTAATAACATGCTAAAAAGAACAACCTCAACTTTCCATGTGAGAAAGAGAGTGAGTGGAAGTCACTCAACTTTCTCTCTCAAAACCCATCAACCTCATTTCCAGTAACCCACGATCTGGGTTTTTGGATATAGATGTGAGTTTTCTGGGTTTTGAGGTTTGTGTGTTGTGTTTTCTGGGTTTTCTATATTTTTTGGGTTTTTCTGGGTTTTTCTGGGTTTGTAGGTTGTGTTTTCTAGATTTTCTGGGTATAGATTTGAGTTTACTGGGTATAGATCTTGATTTTGTGGGTATAATCTGGGTTTTGTGGGTTTCTGGGTTTTGTGTGTCGTGTTTTCTGAGTGTAAATCTAGATTTTTTGAGTTTTGTGTGTCGTGTTTTCTGGGTTTTCAGGATTTTATGGGTTTTTTGTGTTTTGTGTGTCGTGTTTTATTGTGCTTTTAGAATTTTTGGGTTTTGTTGGTTGATTGTAAAGATTTAACTTTTTGTGTTTCAGATCTGGTTTTAAAATTTGTTTGTTTTGTGTTTTGTAGTTTTGACGTTTCTGTTGTGTGATGTTTCTTGTGTTTTTAGTTTGTCGTGTTTTTTGTCCATGTTGTGTGTCTTGTGTTTTATGTGTTTGTGTCTGTATCTTATGTTTTCTTGTGTTTATGTTTGTGTTTATGTGTTGAGAAAAATGTGTTAAGTCATATAAGGTCATGTCAAGTCACGTAAAATTCAATATATAAATGAAAAGGTACAAAGCACAAAGCACAAGTACTAAATCTGAACTAGAAAAACCCTAAAACTCTGATTCAAGATAGTTTAGTATTCAACCCCCATATTGAGTAAAGCACAAAACATAAAATACAAAATATAAAA
>NQLW01000044.1:701921-718164 GCA_002312845.1 Kalanchoe fedtschenkoi | reverse complement strand
TATAACTATTTCATCTGTCAACATTATCACTACTTTTCTTTTTATTAAACATAAATCAAATTATGCACCACGAGATTTCAATTGTGCACCAAAAATCAAATTGTGCACCGAGATTGAATTGTGCACCAGTGCTTAGAGATTAAAGTGTGCACTAGTACACCACGGTAACCGTGCATCAAAATATATAAACGGTCTTATGTGCGTTATAAATGATAAAAGTGGGGCGTGAGAAGTTGGTTTATGAGAGGAGTGAAATGTGGAATTAGCCGGTTATTTGAGATTTAATTAAGGGGATGAGATATGCTTACCTAATTTATCTCATCATCATCCGATTAGTTAGTTAATGCCATTTAGTTGCTTTAATCCAAATTAAATCTAGTGCATTGATTTTAAGAAAATTAACGATCAGATTTGGTTCACAGTTTACAAATCCAAACAGGTTTTCCCTCGATCCGCCCCCTATATATTATATATATATATATATATAAATGGAGGTTCGGTTGAGAACCGCAAATCATGTGAGAACTGAGAACTCAAGGCAAAAATGACGTTTTGTGTTTTGTGTCTTGTGTGTTGATACCATTTTTACCTTGAGTTCTCAGTTCTCACATGATTTGCGGTTCTCAGTGGAACTTCCCCCTATATATATCAATATGATGAATATTAATCAGATTGACATTAATACTAATCAGAAAGATATATATATTCATAAGATCTACATGCATATTCATCCGATTCAAAATTATATTCATCAATTTCACATATAACTATTTTAATGAATAAAATGTAGAAAATATATGAAGTTATATAATTTTAATTATTTTTATATCTATAAATTAAATTTGTATTTTTCTAATTTTTTCTATTTTTCAGATTTTTTATTAATTTTTTATTATTATTTAGTGAGTGATTGCAAAATAAAGTTGTTTTGAATCATGACTTCAAAATAATATCGTTTTGGTGGAGCCAGAGCACCCGTATATAGTACACCCAAGAATTGACCTAAATCCACTATCCACCCAACAAATCAAATTTGTTTTATTGCCATCAATATGATCAATAATTTAGATGATTCCAGAACATCATCCCAATCAAACACTCCCTCAATAATTTTTGTCACAGCCTCAGCTACCATTTACTAGTACGATATTAATTGACAGCAGCGGTTGTCAGATTTTATGTCTCCATAATAAATGTTACACCCTCCTGGATTTCTGGCCTCATACTTCATTTAGTCAGGTCAACTTCAAAACAGGCCACTATGTTCCCGTTGCTTCAAAGCACAGCCTCATAACAAATTCATCATCTACACTCGCAAGGCAGCTTCTGTGTCCATCCACACCAAATTCAAGAATGAGCATACCAAAGATTTTACTATACTCCCTCCATCTTCTATTACATGTCGTTTAAGGTTAATTAGAGTAAATTAAGGTGAAATTAATGCTAGCGGTTAGACAAATTTAATGAATGAGTGATTGATGTTTTTATAAAAAAATGCGTGCAAAAAGTAAAATTGGTAAATGATTACTGGTGGAGAATGTATTTTTTATTAAATATGATAATGAAGTGATTAATGTTTGATATTGTAAGGTAGTTGTTGACATTAAATACGCATTGAAAATTGTTAAGCGACAAGTAAAAGTGGACAAAAAAATTCGGTTAAGTGACATGTAAAAGAAGACAGAGGGAGTATACAATTAGCTACTACATTAATTCACCCAGGTAATTTACTCAAATCATCTCTTAATTTAGCAAACTACAAAGTTGAAAAACATAATAATTCGGACTGAAAAAAAAAGTACTCCCTCTGTCCTCTATTACATGTCGTTTAAGGTTAATTTGAGTAGATTAAGGTCAAGTTAATGCTAGCGGTTAGACAAATTTAATGAATGGATGGTTGATGTTTTTATAAAAAAATGCGTGCAAAAAGTAAAATTGGTAGATGATTACAGGTGGAGAATGTATTTTTTATTAAATATGATAATGAAGTGATTAATGTTTGATATTGTAAGGTAGTTGTTGACATTAAATACGCATTGAAAATTGTTAAGCGACAAGTAAAAGTGGACAAAAAAATTCGATTAAATGATATGTAAAAGAAGACAGAGGGAGTATACAATAAGCTACTACATTAATTGACCCAGGTAATTTACTCAAATCATCTCTTAATTTAGCAAACTACAAAGTTGAAAAACATAATAATTCGGACTGAAAAAAAAAAAAAAAAGTAGCAAACAAAGTTGTTTGAAGCTCAGGAGCGCCAAGAGCAAAATGGGACTCACAATTATTTGAAACAAGAAACATGGGATGAGGCTATCCACACGCTGCTGACATGTCACCGCCCCATTAGTTGATGCTATTGCATTCCATTCCACAAACCTCCTCAATCAGCTTTGAGATTTTCCTGAGCAAGAAACAAACAGGCGAGCAAAAGGATCAAATCCTCTATTCTTCTTGTTTTGGATCATCCAATCTCAGTTCATTATTAGCTTCCAAGTAGCTAGACAGAGAGAGATAAGGAGAGAGATGGCTACGTGCAATATGGCGTCTGCAGCAACTGGGATGCTGTTGCTTGCTCCCACAGCTTCATCATCTTCATCTACCAGGAACTTTTTGTGCTTTGGCATCAAGAAGACGAGCCCTGTCGACGGTTCAAGTGCCAAGAGGCTGGTGGTGCGTGCAGCTGAGGAGGGAGCCCCAGCACCAGCTGCTGCCACCACAACTGCTGCCCCTGCTGCTGTCAAGCCACCTCCAATCGGACCAAAGAGAGGCGCCAAGGTATACCACAATCATTAAAACACTGCTGAGTGCTTCAACTTGTTGTGTTTTCAGTTCAACCTGAAACAAGATTGAACTTTTCTAGATAGATATAATGTTAAAAACGGCATGTTACAGCTAACAGTCACCTTCCATGATCTGCGCATTTCTAGGTGAGGATTCTGAGGAGGGAATCCTACTGGTACAAGGACTATGGGTCTGTTGTTGCAGTCGACCAGGTATGGCATTCGCCCAGCCATCCTGCAATGAAACTCAGATTAGCATAAATCATATACACAGCTGATCAGCAGTAAAACTTACTCGGACATAAAAACTGATATTATGCGCCTGGTAATCGCAGGACCCAAAGACCAGATACCCAGTTGTGGTGAGATTCACCAAGGTCAACTATGCTGGTGTTTCAACAAACAACTATGCTTTGGATGAGATCGAAGAAGTTTGAGTACATAGAGAATGTGTTCAATTTCAAATTTGTATGTTACTATTCAATGTTTTATACAATCCTGAAATGCCAACCTCTATTCTCATAAAATGTCGATCACAGTTTCACCAGCAATTTAAGTTTTAACATTCCCCAGAAAGTGTGCCTCTAGAATGAGCAGTAACTGTAAAATTTGGACAATAGCCTGATTCAATCACAGCAGCAATCACCAGAAAAATGTTCATAAATAATATTAGAACACTTGCAACACATATCCATATGCAAGATAAGACATTTGATATTCTTGCTAAATTTGCTCAACATATCTATCTACTGTGTCAAACAAATAGATGGCTTGAACTCCAAAGCAGCAAGCGGGTTACCCATGAGCAACCGGCCTTAGCCCTAAACAAAAAATATAATCCTCCAACGCTCATGGTGGTAGTAAGCTAGCCCATAACACTGATCCAGGATTTTTTTTTCGGGGGGCAAAATTACCTAATTAAAATTTTGGTGAAATTGAGGTGGCAAAATTAAAATTTTAGTTGAAATTAAGCATATAAATTTATTTTTTATATATATAAATTTTTTTATTTTTTATTTTACATAGAAATAAGTATTTTATGTGGGATTGGGGGGCGACCGACCCCATAGGCCCCCCAGTGGCTCCGCCACTGCATAACACCATGTAGGTTGGCATTCCACAGCACTCTTGCTGCTATAAGTTCATCATGGAGTCATTTTACCAGTCACAAATTAATTGAATCCTCAAACTATGAATCAAAACACAATAAGCCAACAATCAAATCCACTAGAAAGGAAATATTCTTTCTGCCACTAATCAACAATTAGATTACAATATGGATTCAGATCCAATGAAGTGAAGTAGACAATAGTGAAATAAAAACACTTTAAGTCTTCAAAATGGTTTAGTTTTGGATCTAAAAGAAAAAAAACAATTTAGGTGATATTTCATATAAACTGGATGAAGGATTGTGTGATAAAAGATTTTCCTATTTTGTCTATTTTGTTCTAGGGATAGGGATTATAAGGTTTTGGAATTTTAAAATTCACATTTGAGGGTTTGTATTTTAGGGGTTTTTAGGATTTTCAGATTTCAAAGTCTAGGGTTTAATTTTTTTAAAATTTTTAGGTTTCGGCGGATATAGCACTATGTTCTATATATCGAAAAACACTAAAATAAAAAAAAGGATAATATGATGTTATTATTTTCCGATCTCTTACATAATTTATATGATTACGAATCAGTTCATATATAGTAACCCTTTAAAATTTTGTATTTTAATTTTGATTATATATGCATGTTGTTGTTTTAAACCATTGATAATTCCAGTTAACTAACAAGAGAGAAAATAGTAAAGAGCACAAAAGATTTAACGAGTTCGGCAGTGTGCCTATACGTACTCGAGAGTAGTAGAGGAGTTGTGAATTATTGAGTGTGTTATATCCTATTAGGTTATAGTTATATGATATTTATAATAATAATGTTATTCATATATCATACCACGAGTCTTTGGCCCATAACCCCAAACTCACTTAATATTGGCTCATAACTACTAGTCTTGTTGTCATCATCTACTGAGATTCAGCTGTATGTCACTTTCTGTCCCATTTTGGCATAAGCTCTTTATCAGTATATGACCTATACTCAACAAATCTCCACCCTAGCTAATATCATGCTCATTTGGAGATAAAATCTAGGGTATCTCATAACTCAAAGTGGCGTGGGGTTCCTATTCTTCTAGTCATTATTGTAAGCATTCAACAAGTCCAAACAATCCTTGAATTTGTTTGTAGTATCCTGCTTCTTTCCGTCAAGAAACCGAACTAACTCCCATGTGTTGTTTTTTTAAGACTCCATCTCCTCTACCATTGCAACCATCCATTTATATTTCTCCTAGCTAGTGATAGCTCCTTTAAAAGGTACCCGGATTTTGACTACTAACAATAATAGACCATGTCTTGAAAATTGTGTCTGGAGGCTTTACATTGGTGCATCTTCCTATATCTCTGACCAGATTGTAGCTTTATAAATTATTTGTACTTGAGGTATCAGGTACTGAAGTAGAATATCAACTTTCGCTGTTGATGTACGGGTCTGTTTCAAATCCAACTGCACCTTCTCTTCATTCTATTGCAATATGAACTACTCATCAAAGACCGCATCTCTACTGATCACCACCACCTTCTTTACAACGGATCTCAAAACTTGTATCTCTTGACACCCTTCTTATATCCTAGAAAAATGCACTTCTTGACTTTTGCATCAAACTTTGATTTCTCATCACCGTGTACATTTACATAAGTAGGATAACCAAAAATTTGTAAGTGATCAAAACTAATCGGATTATCTGTCCATACCTCTACTGCAATATTTCCTCTCAATGATCATCGTGGTGATCTATTGATGACGCAGCATGACATGACAGCTGCTGCCCAAAAATTTTAAGAAGTCCTGCATTCAATCTCAAGCATCTTATCTTTTCAATCAAAGTCTTGTTCAATCTTTCTACAACACCATTCTGCTGTGGTGTCGTGCAAACTTTGAAGTGCCTCCAAATCTCATTCTCCTCACAAATTTTTTGAAACCATGAGTCTTTATACTCCTTGCTAGGGGTGTAAATTCGGTTATTAACCTACCGACTAAGAAATTCGGTTAACTGAACTAATTAACTAACCAAAAAATTCATTAATCGTTAACCGAACAAAAATGCGGTTAATTTTTATTAATTTAACCGATTAACCGAATTTACGGTTAATATTTGGTTAATTAACTGAATTGATCGAAGTATTAACCAAATTGTCAAGTAAGAAACTAAAAACACCCTGTTGCTACTGTTTGAATTTTAAACATATGAGATATAAAATAAGGTTACAACAAAAATGGAATTAGACAAGTAGTATTTTGATGTTCCGAAAAATTGGATGTCAGTCATTCACTGCTCTTGGAAATCCCAAAATGCTGTTAGAAATTATGTGTCTATACTTGGTGTAGCAAGAGCTAAAAGAAATATTAACATGTGAGTTCTGCTTGATAAATGCTCTATCTTTCCATTAGCCCAATGACCCATAACTATAATTCATAATCACCCCAAGAAAATATCACAAGAATTATTCAAAATATTTCATGCTCCATTCTCCCTGAATTCAAGCAATATCACTTCAAAAGAAGATCACAAATTCACAAAGATAATTCAAACATTTCATGCTCCACTCTCTAAGAGTTCAAGGAAGATTACAAGAGTCAAGCAACTCATACTTCAAAGTTCAAACAATACATACTTCAAGTATTCAAGCATCACCTCAAGAAAATATCAGAAGAATAATTCAAACAATTCACACTCAAAGAGTCAAACAAGATTACCTCAGGAAAAGATCACAATTAAGGATAATTCAAACAATTCATCAAAATAACATAAATTTTTTCCACATGTTCAAGCAAGATATGTAGTAAACTTACCTCAAGAACTATAACCCAAATGTTCTCTATATCAAGAGTTTATGCAGTCTCCATATGTTCTCTATCAAGAGAAAAAATTTATAAATCTGAAAATGAGAGTACAAGTTTTAGTCTATAATCAGATCATACTCGATCTCAAAGATTGAATAAAAAATCATTTATATAAGATGTAAATGAACATTACCTTCGTCAAGTTTTCAATTTCAGCAAGGTCTTCTTGAACTCGAATTGCATGAGATTGTGATTGTGATCCCCGTAGCCACTCTTGCGCACAAAGCAAAGATTCTACTATTCGTGGAGTCAAAGAACTATGAAATGCGCGTAAAATTCATCTGCTTGTAATAAAAGAAGACTCCGAAGCAACGATAGAAATGAGGATAGCCAGCACTAATCTTGCTTGATCTGTAAATTTTCATCTAGACCAATCTTAGCGCAATAGAATGAATTAAGCTTCGAAGTGAAAAAGGGATCTACGTGTTGGTATCGTTCAAATGCCTTCTCAAACTTTTGCGCCGCATCTAACATCATGTATGTTGAGTTTTAGCTGGTACAAACATCCAAACATAGCAAACTCTTGCTCTCTATGTTCTCACAAACAATGCACTCTTTAAACTTTTGTAGCAGGGAAGGAGATAGTCTCACATACTTCACTGTTGTGATTCCTCAATGTGTAGTCGCATCAAAAGATTTACCCGCTGGCTTTGTTGGGTTCGCAGAGCTGTGATTCCCGATCTTCATGACCCAGCTTACTATCTAGCTACACTCGCCTCGGTTATGATAAACTTGACCATCTGCGTGGGTCATTCGCCTTGGCTTTGGTAAACATTGTCTCTTGTCTCGCACGCTCACCTCATACACGACAATCTTGATTTACGTATGCTAATCTAGATTCAAGGTTGTTGCGGAAATTTGATGTGTGAACAATGCAAAGAACCCTTGAGAACCCTTAAACATATCTTCCGATTCGGCTGCGTCTCTAGACCACAGGACGGATATACGCTGGACGACTCACCAAAAACTTTGTCCCACATTCTCACTTCTTTCACTATATGTGGCAATTCAGCAAATGAGAAGTCATCCATTTCATTTGAGTAAATGATCATCTTTAGCTCTTTTCATAATTAAGAAGAAAACAACATTGAATAAATAAACAACCTAAATGCCATATAAACAATACTTTTGATATTTATAATCAATTTTAGTGCTAAAATCATAAAAATAACCAAAGAACTAAATTTTTTTAGTGATATATAACGCTTTTGAGTTATATAAATAGTCAAAAAATTAAAATTTTGATTTATAAACAATAATTTTGATATTTACAACCCAAACTTTAGTGCTATAGTTTTTTATTTGTAACGCTTAATACTGAATACTGAAATATATATAACTCAACTTGAACAAGCTAGTGCATGGATATGGATTCGACATTCATTTATCCATCAGTCACCAGTTATACATACTCAACATTGAGGACATAAAATAACCTAGCTGGCGCATGCTAATAAGTCAAACAGTCCACAGTTTTCTCCCATCCATATGATGGAAAGAGACACCTGGATACTAAAACTTGTCTCTATATGCATATGCTTAGCTGATTGCTGCTTAAAATTATTGGAATAGATAGATACTATCAACGTTGATGTCCAGCATAATGCCAATGCATGGTTCCATAATTAGATTCTTAATAATACTATATTCACAATGAGCTACTTTTAACCCATTGCTCGATCGGCATAGGGATTTCACAAATTGATTGATACTCAAGTTTGTCTTCAATAATCCTCCAAAGTTGCTAATATTATACTATTATTTATGCACACAGTTTCCATAATTAACTAATTAAAAATTGGCAATTAATTAGGGCTGCAAGCGAGCCGATGTACTCGCGAGTTGCTCGCGAACGAGCTCAGTTAGTACTCGGTTAAAGCTCGTTTGTTAATAAACGAGTCGATCATGAATAACAATTATAAGCTCGTTTAATAAACGAGCTGAACATTAGCAAGGAGTGCTCGGCTCGTTTATGTTCGCGAACAAGTTTGATAACTCTATTAAAAAGATCGAGAACTTACCGACTTAAGTTAGAATGTAACTCAAATTTCAACATGTCAATCTATCGTAACAAGAGTTAAAAATTTAATATTAGTGAAGATGACTACGATAATTAACATAAATTCTGTCTAACGTAAATTAATGAAGCGGTTGTAACTTATGTCTATCATTTGAGCCAAACATGAACAATTAGGTATTCGACTCATTTATGAACTCGTTTAAAAGCTCTATTTAAAATCGTTTATCGCTCCTTTAGACTCGACTATGAATTTTTTATAAATTTATAAAGTTACTAGTTATTAAAGTAAGATTTTTTAACGAGTATCTCATTTAAAACTCGTTCAAACTTATTTAAATATTCGTTTATCATATATATTATATTTTATATTATATCAATCCAAATGCTCGAGTAAAGATTGAGCTCGGCTCGAACTCGTTAAAATTGAACCTGCCGAGCTTGAACATGTATTTTAAAAGCTCGTTAATACTCGGCTCTGTAGATTAGTCGGATCCATGAACATGTATTTTAAAAGCTCGTTAATACTCGGCTATGTAGATTAGTCGGATCCACACTCAAAACCAATTGGCAATGAGTGGGTGAGCCCAATTATATATAAGGATCGATCTTGAGCTTCCAATGGGTGATGTGAAATAATACCACTATGCTCAACACTCCCCCTCACTTGCGAGGACCTTTGTTAACCTCAACAAGTGGGACCTGGTGCGGATCTAGTTAATCGTGATGGGCATGTTCTAAGAGTGCGGCCAAAATCCGTTGTGATACCATGTAGATTTATCAGATCGACGCTCAAAACTAATTGACAATGAGTTGGTGAGCCCAACTATATATGAGGATCAATTTTGAGCTTACAATGGGCGATGTGGGATAATACCACTATGCCATGTAGATTAGTCAGATTCACACTCAAAACTAATTGAAAATGAGTGGGGGAGCTCAACTATATATTAGGATCACTATTGAGCTTCCAATGGGCGATGTGGGATAATACCACTATGCTCAACACTCCCCCTCACTTGCGAGGACCTTTGTTAACCTCGAAAAGTGGGACCTCGTGCGGATCTAGTTAACCATCACGGACATGCATTATTATAGATTTTGACTATTATCACGCTTCCAACTACCACACTTTTTCTTTTTACCACGCTTATTATTATGACCGTGGTAATTAATTAAATAAAGCGTGTTAATTAGTGCGTATGCAATTGGCGTTATACCTATTACCACTTTTTTTATAAACAAGCGTGGTAATAAATTATACTAAAGGCGGCGGCGTTTCTTTATTAGTCTATTACCACGCTTTAGATTTTAAAAGCGTGGTTATAAGTGAGGATCAAAACAATCACCGTTTTGAACATGAACAATTACCACGCTTTCTGCTTTATCAATATATATTATTTTTATTTAACATGCAATTACCGCGTTCCATATTAAGAATCGTGACAATAGGGACCAGCAAGAAACATACTACCTACTACCACATGTTTAAAACGTGGCAATAAAATTAATCTTTTTTAATAAATCTCTCACTTCTCTCCTCTCCACTTTCACATCTCTCTTCTCTCTCATTTACTTCTTTCTCCTTTTCCCTCACCAACCCCAACCCCCAACTGCCAACTGTCGGTGGAATATTAGTCGGATCCACACTCAAAATCAATTAACAATGAGTGAGGGAGCCCAACTATATATGAGAATCAATCTTGAGCTTCCAATAGGTGATGGGGAATAATACTACTATGCTCAACATGCTCGAACTCGAACTCGTAAAATTTTAAATGAACGAACATGAACAGTTTACTACTCGCTTCGTCTCGTATGCACCCTCACAATTAACAGATTCCATAAAGGAAACGTACTGCATGTGTAGTTACTGCATTGGGTCCTTATAAATAGGCAAGCATAAAGAAAACACACCTCAAACAACCCTCAACCTTATATCAAACTCATATTTACGTACGTATTCCTGAGTTTTTGTTGCAACTTCCCAGGCTAGTCCTCTTATGGAGTTCTTCTACCTCTCAATCCTCTTGGCCTTTGTCTTGCCTACTGTTGTGAGTTTGAATTACTTGTTCTACAAGCACAGATCTAATTTCACCGGGCCTAATCTCCCACCGGGGACAACCGGGTGGCCGGTGTTGGGGGAGAGCTATGAGTTCTTGTCCTCAGGGTGGAAGGGTCACCCGGAGAAGTTCATATTTGACAGGATAAATAAGTTTTCATCCAACATTTTCAAGACTTCCTTGTTCATGCAGCCGGCTGCCGTTTTTGGGGGAGCAGCATGTAACAAGTTTCTATTTTCCAACGAAAACAAGCTTGTTGTTTCTTGGTGGCCTGACTCGGTTAACAAAATCTTTCCCTCCTCACTCCAAACCTCTTCCCAAGAAGAGTCCAGAAAAATGAGGAAACTCATTCCACACTTTCTAAAGCCGGAAGCCCTTCAGAAATACATCGGGATCATGGACACAATCGCTCAGAGGCACTTCATCATGGACTGGGAAAACAAGGAGGAGGTGGTCGTCTTCCCCCTAGCCAAGAGGTACACCTTTTGGCTAGCATGCCGGTTGTTCCTCAGCATCGAAGACCCGACCCACGTAGCTAAGTTTGCTGAACCATTTGAGCTCCTGGGCAGCGGAATCATGTCCATCCCCATCAACTTGCCCGGGACCCCATTCAACAAGGGGATAAAAGCCTCAAATTTCATCAGAAAGAAGCTAAGAGCCATCATCACGCAACGAAGACTTGATATGGCAGAAAATAGGGTTTCATCCAACCAAGATATCTTGTCACACATGCTTCTCGCAACTGATGACACTGGAAAACATATGAATGAACTGGACATTGCCGACAAAACTCTAGGATTGCTCATCGGCGGCCACGACACGGCCAGTGCTGCATGCACTTTCATTGTCAAGTACCTTGCTGAGCTCCCCCATGTCTACTACCAAGTCTACAAAGGTACGTACAAATTAATTTGGTTTTAACCATAATTATTAAAGCCTGACCGTACCGGCCGGTTCAACCGGTTCGACCGGAAACCGGACCAGTGCTGCATGCACTTTCATTGTCAAGTACCTTGCTGAGCTCCCACATGTATACTACCAAGTCTACAAAGGTACGTACAAATTAATTTGGTTTTAATTATAATTATTAAAGCCGGACCGTACCGGCCGGTTCAACCGGGAACCAGACCAGAAACCGATCCGGTTTATAAATCTTATCGGATTGCATCATGAACCGGTTAAAACCGGACAATCCGGCTGATATATTGAAACATCATTGAACCGGTTTATTATAATTAGAGACTTAATTAAGATTAAATTAGTCTTAATTATATTTAAAAATTAGTTGGAGGCGAGGTTCGAACCTAAGTCCTATAAGGGCTAGGCGATGCCTTTAACCAATCATGCTAGCAATGATAATTATTTTTTTATTTACATTTAACATCTTATACTTTATATTTTGTTATTATTATTTCTAATTGAACCGATAATTGAACTAGTTTGAACAACCGGTTCAATCGGAAACCGAAAACTTGACCGGTTCGATCACCGGTCCGGTTCTGATAACTATGGTTTTAACACCTGACCTGAATGAATATTTTTTTTTTTATGTTTGGAGATTTTATTGTTTAGACATCATGTCTTGAGAGGTAAGAGCTGCGTCATTATGTCTTCCGTGAACTCTACTTATTTCGCGTATGCCATCATGTGAGATGCATGCTATCCATATGTCCATCAGTTTCCCACAATATTTGCTTTCCATGCCAAAATTTTAGCATGGTGACTAATGTGGAATATATATATATATATAAAATGAGGTTCGGTTGAGAATCTCAAATCCATCTGAGAATTGAAAACTCAATTTGACTGTTGGATGAGAAGATCTAATGACTGAGAGGATGGACACGTGTCAACACACAACACATGACACGTGTTCTGTGTCTTGAGTTCTCAATTCTCATCAGATTTGTGATTCTCAATGGAACCGTTATATATATATATATATATATATATATATATATATATATATATATATATATATATATGAAAAGCGAGGATAAACCTAAAAAGTTTTTGCACACAGCTAACTACTTAACGAATTTGAGTATGTGAGGATGAATATTAGTCCTACGCAAGCCTCCATAAGTAAACAAAATTGCGATCTGCTGTAACGTCTAGAATATGCATGATTCGGTATTATAATTCACAACCTCATCATTTTGTTCATATTATCATAGAGCAAGTAGAGATTGCCCAGTCAAAAAGTGAAGGAGAATTGCTAACATGGGATGACATCCAAAAGATGAAATACTCATGGAATGTAGCGTGTGAAGCCATGCGGCTCACACCTCCGCTACATGGAGCTTTCAGGGAGGCAATCACTGACTTTGTTTTCAATGGTTTCTCCATCCCAAAAGGCTGGAAGGTATTTATCATGAGCCACATACATATACATTATTGGCTCCAGTGACAACCTCACGTTTATATATATAATTCCATAAAGAATAAATTGTTTTTTTTCTTTATATATATATATATATATATATATATATATATATATATATATATATATAAAACGGGGATATCAATCTAATAATAGTTGTTATCTGCCTCATCTCACAGTTGTACTGGAGTACATACTCGACGCACATGAACCCGGAGTGCTTCCCGGAGCCAGAAAAATTTGACCCTTCAAGATTTGATGGGGAGGGACCAGCTCCTTACACATATGTTCCATTCGGTGGAGGCCCAAGGATGTGCCCTGGAAGGGAATATGCGAGGTTGGAGATACTGGTATTCATGCATAACCTCGTGAAAAGGTTTAAGTTCGAGCAGGTCATTGCTGATGAGAAGATCGTTGTTAATCCTTTGCCAACCCCAGCCAAGGGT
This sequence comes from Kalanchoe fedtschenkoi, assembly GCA_002312845.1. NCBI lineage: Eukaryota > Viridiplantae > Streptophyta > Magnoliopsida > Saxifragales > Crassulaceae > Kalanchoe > Kalanchoe fedtschenkoi. The sequence continues at coordinate 704,524 of NQLW01000044.1, read as the reverse complement.
CTACCCCTCCGCCTTATCCCACACCCCCGCGCTTGACTATATATCTGTGTCTGTTTCTGCACTAGCTACGCGAGCGAGCGAGCAACCGTTCGTCTTCTATAATCAGTTGTCTCAGCTTCTGTAACTTTAAACTCTTGTCCGTTGTACTTCACTATGTCGTTATTGTTTACATATGTGTGAATGTTGCGCAATAATAAAATAAGTGCATAAATACTTTACTGTCTTTATGCAACTTTGATTTAGAACAAAAGGCTTGGAGAGGTCGTTCGGTTTTGAGAACAAAACAATGCTGTCTGACTTTCTCCACGCCAGATACAGCCGCGACAATTATTATGCAGCCAGGAATTCATTGAACCAGTCACTTTTAGTCTATTGGATCATCATCACTGACAGGGCCGGCCTTAAGGTTGTGCGGAGGTCCCAAACACAAGACTCTTACTTGAAGAAAGACATTAAAATTTTAAAAGGCTCCCTACAAAAGCCTCAAATTTCTTAACTTCATTGCTAAAAATGAAATTTTACAAATCATGCTTCAATGATCAACTTCTTGGATGTCAACTTATTTATTAATGCATGAATATAAGAGATATGGGATAGAAGACAAGGAAGCATATTTTCATATCAGCTTGAAACTTGATAAATGAATGAAGATTGTATATAAAATAAAAAACATGACCCTTATTTTAAATTGATAAGTCAGGTACAATTATTAAAGATCTTGCTTTTACGTACCTTTTGAGCGACAATGTGCCTAACTAAAGTTATGTAACTTACAATATAAGTCTTATGTTGTCTTAATATTATGATATTTGGCTGAAGTTTAGCCTTGAAAGGTATAAATTATTGTCCAAGTATATAGTTAAAGTCTTGAATTTCATTTAATATGATGGTAGATAGATTTTATGATTTAAGCTTTATTGAGATATTAGCTAATAATGGATGCCTACATTTGTAAAAATGCTAATTGAAAATAATATGAAATCGGGCAATTTGTGATAAATGTTTAAAAAGAAGAATTCTACCATCCTACATTGGCTAGAATGTTGAGAAATGAGGAGAAACTTTTATATAAAGTTCTAAGACACACTTGTAGGCGACAAGTGAAAATTTAGTCAAGACGATAAGTCGAGGCTTTCAGTCTTAACTTGGTTAATAGTATTACATTTGGCCACTTAATAAATGATCTTTTGTGCAGGGAAGCTGTCACTAGGGACCTTAAAAATATTTTTGCATAGGGCCTCCAGAATCTCCGGACCGGCCCAATCATCACACATCCGGATTCTCCTTGCTGCCTCTTCTTACTTGCCTTCATTTACTTAATAGAGGAGTGCTCGACTCTGCTCGTTCCCTTCTATTTTGTTTCAAAAGTTGGTGCCTGTCTTTTAACTTTTTCTGATGCGAAACCTGCAGATGTAACTTTAATTTAAAGTATTCTTAAGATGAATTGTACTCTTCTACGGCAAACCTCAATTTGTGATTTTTTTGAAATTGCAAGCATTGGAGTAAAGGGAAAATATTTGGGCTTCCCTGAGAAATGAAACTAAGACTTTGAGCTTTATTAGAGAATTTATTAACAAACCAGAAAGAAGATTCTCACGCAATCGGTGGCAGTGACACTTCCCACATTTCCTACTTTCAAAAACCTATACCATCTCATCGAGTGACAGATTCAAGATTTTTTGTTCGGGGCGCAAAATTGGGGCGAAATTAAAAATTTAGATGAAATTAAGCATGTAAATTTATTTTATATATATATAAATTTTTTTTAATATTTTTTTTACATAGATATAAGTGTTTTAGGTGAGATTCGGGGGGCGGCCGACCTCATTGCCCCCTATTGGCTCCGCCCCTGATCTCATCTCATCCGCCCGTCCAAATTTTAGTGGAGTTCTTGTCAACAGCAAAAAATTATTTATTGGATTTTCTTGGATCGTTTTTCTGTTGAAAAATTCAGGTAGCTTGGGTTTCAAAGACTTGTACAATTTCAACCCAACTATGCTAGAAAAATAAGGAACAAAACTTCGAAACAACTCAATCTCACTCTCTAGAATTTTACGGCGTTGTTGCTTTAGCAAAACGAGTTTTCAACACACTAAAAAGAGCTTAAACACTTTCTTTGGTATGCAAAGTCTACTAGAAGGCAGATAAACCTTGTTTGACGGGCTTTGCTGGGCAATAATTAAGCGATGGTAGCAGTGTGAAATTTTGGAGTGATCCATGGATCCCATGTGTTCCTAGACATATTATCGTTCCCCGTCCGCAATCATCAACGCAACTGTAAGTCGAAGGATTTTATTTTGGGTGACAATAAAACTTGGAATGTGAATAAGTTATATGAATTAGCAATTTATGTTAAGGATTGCGTGCACAAAAATTAAAAGTCTGATTTCCGAATTGTTAGTCAGAAACTTGGATCTAGAATCACATAAAATGATTTTTATGGATTTGATAGTAATCTAAATTCACAGATACAAATCAGGATCCGGATTACTTTTCATTTACTATTATTGACACTACAAAAAGTGACCTAATGAAGCGGCCATAAACTATTGCCTTAGGCTCAAAAACCGTCATCAATTAGCTAAGGCAATGAACATGAGACA
>NQLW01000044.1:624454-690808 GCA_002312845.1 Kalanchoe fedtschenkoi | reverse complement strand
ATGGATTTTATTGTAGGAACGCAAAAATTGATCCGCAATGAGAGTATTCGCCAGAATATACCACGGAGGGCATGTGTCTCAATGAAATAAATATATCTAATTTATAAATGACAATAATATTTTAAAAACAATAATGAAAAATCCTAGCATATTTATTTGGATTATTAACATTAATTTGTTGGTAGATTTTAATAAATTTTTTTGATAATAAGATTAATATTTATGATTAGTGGGCAGTGTGATTGGGATGATGAATTTAGTTTGTTCATCACATAATTATTGAAGATGATAGATTTTACTAGCTAGTTTGTTCGCATCATTGACACAATAATTTAATATTACTGTCAACCACATTCTAACAATGTAAAATCATTGTGATCCTTATGTAATATAGGCTATATGACTCACGTAATCATACCACGCGAATTAATAGTTAAAAATAGCTGTTAATAGTTAGGGTAAAAGTGTCGTCAATTGTAAAAAAAAAATTGCCTTCTCACCAGTAAAGGTGTGTCTGGTTCAGGGAAAGTTTGAAGGAAAGAAACATTTGATAGAAAATGAATTTTTCATTTAATCCATCATATTTTATTTGTTTAGTTAGGGGTGAAAATTTCATAAGAAAGTAGTAAAACACTATTTGTTTTGTTAAAAAATTTCAACTAATTTTCCTATCTTACATTTTCTAAACCAAACAAGAAATTTCTTTACATTTTTCACCAAAATTTTCTTTTCATCACATTTTTCCTAAATCGAACACGGCCTAAATGTCTCTGAATAATTTATTAATGCTTTTTCACAAAATCTTCAGCTTTTTTTGTAAAAATATGTAGAGTCTGGCTAATAACGAAATCACGTTTGCATCTTCTACGTGTTATTCAGTTAGAAACTTGCATATTTTTTCTCTAAACTAATTAATTTAAATTGGTTGATCTTTATGCTTTACAGCATCATATTTTTGTTCTGAATTTTATTATTTATTTTCTGGATTGAATTTTCTGCTTTGGAGCACCAGATTTGAAATTCTTACTTTTCCAAACCATCTAAAAAGAAGCTTGATCTCGTAAACAGATATTGAATTGAACTTTTTATTTTTTATTATTCAAGTGTGAACTACAAAAATTTTAAAAACTCATATACTCGCTTTTTAATATCTGAAATAAAAAATAAGTTTAATTTGTGTAACTATAAAAAAACAGAAATATGGGTGGATGGAGAGAATGTGCAAGTGAGTTAGATGTTATGCACAATTGTTCCTCTTCATATAGATATTAATAAATTAATTTATTTAAATTATTTATTAGATTGACATCAACTATTCATCTTATCGACATTCTCATTCGAACCCTATTTTGAGCCCAGGATATAAAAGAAAATATAAGTAACTTGAAAATTTCAGTATGTATTCTCTTTTCTCATTGAAATCAATTTACTCTTATCTGATTAGAGGTCATTCATAAAGCCCCCTTGATCTTCAGACTACTGTTGAGTCTCGGTCTTTTAGATATTGATTTATAAAACCCCACTCTGTAATATGTACCCAGAATTTTCAGATAACTTGTTCTTTCAGTATTAGCATTCTCAAGGACTAATCATATCATCTCTTAGGTTATGTCTTTCTCAATCAGCTAACTCATTCTCATCATCGCTCAGATGATTTCATCGCAAGCCTCCAAGAATTTCCCTTCTCGAGTTTCAAACGGGCTTGCTTTCTCTGTCTCTGTTTGTATCTATCATATCCGGAGAGTTATGAATAATTGTCTTCCGCGATGTATATCCTTCTTAATAGCTCAAATTATGAAGATATCAAGTCTGTCTCTTTAGCCATCATGACTAAAGTTGTATATTGTTTGAGCTGAACTTCTAACGTTATTTTTTTTTGTCAATAAAAGCACCATCTTTCCCACAAAAAAAACAACTATTCATCTTATTTGAAATTCTCATTTGAACCTAGTTTTGTACCGAGTATATACGAAGAAAGAATAAGTAACTTATTACTACTTACTACTTACAAGTGTTTGACTAATGCAACGTCAGTTAAGCTGGCCAACCAAACTAGAATATCTTCAACTTTCATGCATATTTTGGCGTCATCCGGACTTAAAATTACTCAAGCTTTTGGCTTTCATTTGAAGCAGGTAGATGATTATTGGTTTAATGGACACTTTTTCAAAATGATTACTGATTTTGTAGCCGGGCCATGTATGTGGTGAAGACATTATATTTGGCTTTTGAGATGTGCATTGGCTTTTTGTGGTCTTTCTGGTTTTATTTTGACTGTTAGGTTGAGAAAAAAAAGTAGATGCGTGAGCTATATCTGAAAGCTGATCGGTAGATTTCAATGACAAATCTCTTCTTTCAGTCCTTAGATCACTTCACTCGGCTATTGGCATAATCATTTTTCTGAATTTTGGAGCTTTGGTTGTCGATTTAATTAGATAATGGGACCAGGGGGAGGAGGCTTCGGTGGTGGAGGTTTTGGCGGGGGAGGGTTTGGCCCTGGCGGTGGAGGATTTGGAGGTCCAGGTGGATTCGGTCCTGGTGGAGGATTTGGAGGTCCAGGTGGATTCGGTCCTGGTGGTGATTGGGGTCCTCCATTGGGTGGACCAGGGTTTGGATTTGGAGGACCTGGGTTTTGGGGAGGACCCGGTTTCTTTGGTGGATTTGCGGAGGGTCTATGTAGCATGATTTCATCTGTGTAAGTTTGATCTGTCCAATTCCTGTCGATATTCAAACTGTTTTGGTTCCGTACATATGTGATCCTTTCCATTATATCTATATATATAATCCAAATGAGCTGAATTTTTTTTTGTTTGTTTGGATCTCGGTTGGCAGTTTATCATGTTTGTGCTGCTGCTGGCTGCTCCAAGATTGCTTTGGAGGAGCTCGGGGGCCTTATAATGGTCCACAGAGGTTCTATTGAAGAAGCTTCGTGTCTTTCAAATTAAATATTATCTTCATGAATTCAGTGTGTTTCATATTTGCAAGTCTAGTCTTCATTTGCTCCCTTCAAGTTTAAACTCGTCAACCCTAAACAAAGATGCCGTTAACACTTTTGTCTGATCCTATTGTGTCACATTATGATTTATGATCCCATTGTGCATTTCCTCTATGTAGAAAAGTAACTTTCCCTTCTCTTCCTCTCCATTTTTGTCCAACCATCGGCGCAGCATCTTTCAATCCGTTTGAAACTATGTATGAGAATTGCAGTGATGATGAGAGAGAAACAAGCCCTAATAATTTAGCGTAAGAATAATACATTTTAAACTTTTGTACCTCTAATTAAATCTAAAAATATTATATTTCTTTTTTTTTGCTCCCTCAGTCAGCTTTAAAAAAATTTGTACCGCAAATTAAACTACAAATAATTTTTTTTTATTTCTATACACATTCAGCTTTAGAAAAAATTTTGTACCTCCAAAATAAAATTTCTGATTTTGCCGCTGATACCTTTTGCAGCAAAGGCAAAATAAATCAATCCTGTCAAACGACATTGTTAAACAACTAGATTACGACATCATTCAATAATCAGCCTATGACCTCGTACATGTCGTGAAAGCAAAATTAATTTGGGGAGGAGAAAATGAGACAAGGCAGGCAATATATATTTGGTGAGGACACCAACAGGGTGCTAACTGTGAAAATTTGCGAGATAAACAAAGTGTGTGCCATCATCAACTCAATTAGTTCTAAATAACAACCAGTCTCAATATGTTAAGTGTGTTCTCATAGTTCGCAGACTTATGAGCAATTCCAGAACAGATTTTTAATGTCATACGTAAGAGGCACGAGAATTAGAGTCGAGGTTTAGAAAATTGTTAGCAACGAAACAATCTCACAAGTTGCATGAGCTAAAGAGTTCTAGTCGGCCTCATCAGAAGATCAAGCACTGTGTGGTGCTTTTTTGCACTTTAAAGATACGAGAGAAGAGACTCACACATACGAGAGGAAATACATATTGCAGACGTTGATATTATTTAGACTGAGACAATCGGGCAACGATATTGATGTCTATTTTGAAACACTTATAAAAAAAATTATTGTATGGTGGGGTATCGGTGTGCGGGTTTATAATAAGTTAAAAAAGGAAAACTTTCTCTATGACAGCTATATTGTTTCGCATAACATTTTTTGGTTTTTTTATTGTTACCTTAGCTAATTTTTAGTGTTTGTTACTTCTTTTGGTTGTGCTGAAAAATAGTCTCTCTTAGGCCTTATTTTGTTGTACTTAATGAGCTCTATTGAAGGGTGGTCTCTTAATATATTAAGCATTCAGTGAACCGAATACTTGTTTTTTCTTCTTAATGAATATTTGGAAAGTCTGAATGATTTGTTATCAATTTTATATTTGAATCATTCAGAGGCGATATTCATATGATTATTATAATTATCTCTTTATTTTTTTTATATCTTTCTGGAATTATCTCTGTCTGGATCGTACTTCAATCATAATCACATCAATGTCGACCGCAGTTAATTTCTTCAAGCAGAATCTCAAGCACTTCATATATAGATAATATTTTTATAACATGATTATAAATTTTAATTTTATATTTATAAATTATTATATATTAAAATATTTAAAAAATAAATTATCAAATGAAAGTAAATCATTCAGCAATCAGATGTGGTTTGACCAATGGTCTAACCATTCAGATTCTCATACATTTTTCAGCATTCGGCTCTTAATTTTATAGAATGACACCTTAATGTTGGTTTTGGTGTTGCATGCAGAAGCTTGTTTGGGTGCATTTGTTGCCACTATTTTAAAACTAATATGTGGTTCATGTGATCAATGATATTGGTTTTCTATTTTTTTTTCATTAAATATTAAAAGCCACATGTTTGGGATGACTTATAATTCCGTCGGAGATTTCTCAACATGTTTTAATGTATTCACGCCAGTTATGCAGGATTTCAAATTTGTTTCAGTTTGTTTTTGGTTGTTTTTCTAAATCTATGTTTTTTGTAGCAATATGTGTATCATGTTATTGTGTTTTTACTTAGTGCAACTTTCATGGGAAGATAATTTAATTAAATAGTTTTTGTTTAAACAGGTACATGTTACCCTTTCAAGTGATGATAATATATTAAACATTGATCAAGAGAATGAAATTATGACAAGCTAGAGAATTAGAAACTATAATCACTTATAAATATTAAAGTCTTTTATATATGAACCATAATTTCATACCAAATACCAGAAAATGAGAAAGTGGTGAGTCTTTAGTTGAAAAAAAATTTATCAGTTGGAAAAAACTAGATCAATTGGATATGCATGTTGGAGGACCTGCTAGTGATGTAATCAAGCATGTAAAAGTGCAAAAAATTTAATAAAGAGATATCAATATATTAATAATGTTATGCATAAGAGATTCAGTAAGGCCATATGTGAATTTCAGACAGGTTTGCTGGCCTTCATGGATTATGTAAGATTTATTACATATCAAGGTTTTTAATTTTGTGATCTTGATGAGTTAGAGAGTTCTAGCAATATTTTTTTTTAATTTCTAAAGTTTTTGCTGATCACAATGAGTAAATTGACAACGTTGTTATACATAATGCTTCGGAAAATGTCAAATTATTAGCCCTTGATATTCATAAAGATATTTCAAATGTCACATCATAAGAATTTATTTCTACTATGATTAAGGATATTAATGGAGACTATTTTATAATCTTAACTTGTGAGTCTCTTGACGTTTCAATGAAAGAACATATGGTTATCGTAATGTGTTATATGAACAGAAGAAGAGATATTATAAAACAAAAATTTGTGCATATTTCGAACACAACAATTTTGTTACTCAAGGGAGCATTGAACATCATAAAATATAATTTAATCATCTCAAAGAGTGCGCGGATAAAGTTATGATGGAGGAAGTAATATGTGAGGTGAATTTAATGATTTGAAGAAGTTGATCATGAAGGAGAATAATTTAGCTTTTTAAGTTCATAATGTTATGCTCATCAGCTCTACTTTTCTATTTGATTGGGATTTTCACAGGTGTGTGAAGGAGCTTCTTGAAAACATCAAGATATGCATCATGATGTGATCAGGCAAAAATTATTGAAAGTCGTGAAGGTCGGTGAGTTAGTTCTAAGAAGGGGTTTGAATAAGAAAATCAATCTTAAGAAAGCAACGTATACTTGTTGGCAATCACATTTTAGTGTGCTTATCAATTTGATGATCTTCTTTTATTCTGTGATTAATGTTTTAAAAGTAATATGTGAAAATGGATTTAAACATCGACTTCAAGCAAAAAACTTGTTAGAAAAAGTAAAAATTTTGATTTCCTATATAAATCGATTCTGATGAAGATGTGTTTGATCTGACTAATGAACTGTCATAAGCATTTCAAAAGAAAATCAAAATATTGTTAATACCATGGTGTAAGTCAAAAAGAAGTGAGACTCTCTATTAGAGAAGTGTCATTTTTTTGTAAAAAAAATTACATCACGCTCATTGATATGGATGATAGATTTATGCATCGTGGTAAGTCAAGAAAGAATTTCATAATATCTCAACACTACTAGATTACGCACCTTTTCTGGCTAGATATTTGACCGGAAATGGCCAGAAAAATGAATTCTGACCAAATTAAGATTACAGAACGAGGTCTCTGAAAATATTTTTGACCAATTTTATGGTCATTCTTTGATAGTTTTTTGGCCAAATTGCGGTCAATCAAATTTTTTATCATTTTGAGATCAATTTCCTGCCAAACTTTTAATCCAATATTTGTGTCATTTTTTGACAAATTGAGTAATCATTTTGTGGCCAAAATTGTTTTCCGCGAGTGTGGTCACTTTTTGACCAATTTAAATTTTAATTTAAGGTAATTTATCACTTTTCAGCCAATATTTAAAAAAATATTTTTATATTAAAATTTAAAATTATGTATTACAAATTTAATTTTATAATATTATTTTTAAAAATATTTAAAAATGTTTAAAATATAAATTTAATTCAATAATAATTATTACCAAGAAAATTGATTATTGGTTTTTTTAATTTTGACACTAGGCTATATGTTTTGAATTATTTTTAAGGGAAAAAAGCCAAAGAGACCCTGAACTATCACCGTTTACCTAATTGCGATCAGAACACCACGATTTCCAAAAAGGGCGCGTAAGTGGAGATAATAGTGAATGAATTAGCTCCATTTAAGAAAATGAGTATGAAGATAAGTGGAGATTTTGTTTGGGTAAGAAGAAAATGAAGGAATAAAATTAAAAGGGATTTGTGTAAGTAGTTAGAAAGAAGTAAAGAGATAAATGAAATGATAACAGAGAATATGAGAATGAGTTTGTTGAATTTATGGAGAGGTTGAGAATGAGATGTGTTATATGATGTTGTATTTGTGGAGATTTGTATTTGTTGAGGAACAAATGCAAACCATTTGATCAGTTAATTAATATATTTGATATAAATTCATGTGAAGTCTAATTAGCCAATATGAGAGATATTTTTCGGTCATTTTTCAGTCACTTCCGTCCAACAAAAGTTGTTGAGGGATAATACGCACCGCTTGATGGAGTTGATCAATGATGCTTAAGAAGTTTAATTAGTTAATTGAAAATGAGCATTTTTCCATTCATTTTACTGTCAACTTTTTATTTACTTTTTGTGATGTTTTCTAATCATTTTGCAACAAACTTTTTTTGTAATAATTTTTCAGGCCACTTTCCGGCCAATTTATATATACTTCATTTTATTTATAGCTATGCGTACACTTTTCCGCCAAAATTTTTAGCCACTTTCTGGTAACTTTCCGAACAATTTTCTATTTTTTTGACCCTTTTTCGGTCGCTTTCTGGACATTCTCATTTTCCGGCCATTTTTTGGCTGGCCATAATTACATAAAATTTTATTAAAAAATTTCAATTTTGACTGAAAATTGGCTGAAAAATGACTGAGAAATCATCACAAATTTATGGCCAGTTTTCGGCCGGTCAACGTGTTTTGACCAAAAATTAATCTTTTCAGAAGTGCAAAATTGAATCATTATCGTGTTAAGTGGTATTACTCGTAGGGTGTACACCGGTCCGGAACCGGACCAGACTGAAATCGGAATCCGAATTTTTTTTGGACCGAAGACCGGACCGGATCCAAACCGGTCTGGACCGGAATCTCACAGATCCAACCCCAAGTCCCCAACCTCAAGCTCTGCAGGCGAGATCCAACCCCAACCGGACGAAGCCCGTGCACGCTCCGGCAAGTCGGGAGGCCAGATCGGGGGCTATATCTCTCCATCCGCCTCATCATCATCAATCAAGAAGTAGAAGCCGGAGAAGTTCGAAAAGTTGAAATATATAAAAAAATCTGACCTTGCTCGCTACCCAACTTTGAATTGGTCATGCCGCTCTGGTGGGGGAGGAAGAACGCCCGGAGCAGCAATGAGGGCAGCCCCGATGCTGGCGGGAGGTGGGTCGGCATTAACGGAGAAAGGAACGGTGGAGATGAAACTATGGAAGCCAGCATCATAGACGGACGAGGCCGCTGATGCGGTGCCGTTTCCGGACTCACCACCATCAAGAACTCTATCTCTCTCGCTCGTCTCGTGATAGACAAATCCCCTCATTCCTACCTCGCCTTCTCCGGCAGTCTAGGGTTGTCCCTGGCCCGGTTGGGTTGTGTTTGGCTTTGACAATTGCACTTGCACGGTTAATATCAAGTGAAACGACGTAGTTTCACTTGATTCCGGTCCATCCGGGTCAAACCGGACAGGACCGGAACCTCCACAAATTACAGACCGAAAATCGGATCGGAATCTTCGTTCCGGTCCATTCCAGTCCGGTTTCGGGTCATTTTTCGGTTCGGACCGGATTTTGAACACCCCTAATTACTCGGTAATTGATATGCTGAGAATCGAGATTAGCAACTGTTTTAACGAGTCAAACACACAGATAAAGTGACAAGTATACTCATTTTCACAGAGATAAAATCTAACGATTTCTTAAATTTTATCATTTTGAGTTTTCTTAAGTTCAACTCAAGGCACTTGGTGTACAACTACATAAATACATTATCAATATGTGTTCCCAAGATGGTGAATTCTTAAAGTTGAATGAAAAGATTGAACTTGCTCAGATGTTTGTCACGAAAAAATAGCATATTGTATTTACTGGTGAAACTGTCATTGATCTTAGCAGTGACAATGACTGAAGTTGAAAGGGCATTCTCTACAAAAAATAAAAAATAAAAAAAATCGGATATGAAAGATTAATTACTTAAGTTGATAGAAAAATATACTTCCAAAAGTATTTCAAACAAGACTAGTTATGATCGATTTTAAATATAAAACTCGTACACGAAATAAATAATTACATTATTCTTAATAAAATTCTTTTTAACCCTCATTCATTTATTTTTGACACTGTGCACATGAAACACAAATAACTTTTTTATGAAATAATTTATTGGATAATTTATACTGTTCAGCACTTTCAACAGCTGAATAGCAAACAAGAATTCATATGAATCAAAACTCCAGAGAGGGGGAAATGGTTCATTTGAGGCTTCAAACTTTCGGCCTCTCAGTAATGAACCCTTGTTACAGGCAGCAATGTTTTGAGGTTCACATTCAGGGCAGAGGAGGCGAACCAATAAACTTGTGCCTGTTAAATCTCCACAAGCACCCTAGCGAAGACTTCTGGGTAATGTGAATCGGGTACCTGCGCAGAGGAGTGTAGGCAAGTAAATCAATCTACTAGTCGGAATTTAATCTTTGTGAACCATAAGCAATGCTGACAACACAAAGACGATACACTCAGAACTAAGTCAAGCCCCACAACATTTGATGGGCAATGAAAGACTGAAATCTAAGACAACTAAACTTTCCTCTTAGTTTATGAGTATATATCACTCCATAAGCAGATGAAGTCCTTGAGTGTTGAAGATATTAAACTGAAGTTGCGGATTTCCTCCAACAGTAAGTGATTTAAACAACCCAAATCCCATCATCTAACATAAAAGGAGAAGACACGGAGAAATCGAAGAAGTACAATAAGAAACCATAGTGCAGCCTGACCCTATTTCTCCGTCAAAACTCCAAATCCCAGCAGTGTGGTCTGTCTCATCAATCGAGAGCATGTCTTGCAATCAGGCCTCACGAGGTCACCCAAGTTTTTGCCTCAATGCTATGAATCAAACACACTATTCCTGCGCCAAGACTTTCAATAAATGTCTACCCCAGTTCCCCGCTAGGGTAACAAAGTCAGCTAGGCATTTCATCAAACATGCAGCTTGCATCTTTCACAAAATTAAAATACCCAGTAACAATTTGATTGCTTGCTTTTCTTTTACCACCAAACGAGAGACCCTCAGAAAAAGCCCACAAAACATAATTCATACCATTTTATGCCTGTCTTCGTTTTACCATCTTCATTTTTTTCTTTGCTTGTATCGCAGGAGTCGAGCCACAATGAACTCCTTATCTGCAACTGTGTCTAATGTAAATTTCCCAAACTGCGCACCCCTGGAGCTCAGCAAAACCACAGCTTTTCTTGTTTCAGCCCGCAACGCATCTCGGTCGCTTCAATTTACGCGCGTGAGTTGCAAAATTAGGGCACAATCCGGGAGTTTTGGGTCGCGGAGGAACTGCATCGGAGCTGGGCATGGTGAACAAAATGCCTTGGTCGAGGACCTTAGCGTTCCAGAGTACTGGATGACTCCGTCTAAAGCTAAGGAGGTATTTGGCTGAGGTTGCGTAATGTTTGTGATCAAAATTATACTTCTGTTTACCGGTCACGCCGACTGCTCAACCTATTGAACTGGTGTGTGTGACCCTTTTGCTTTCTTAGAGAGCTTGAGTGGTGCCGCAGAGAATCACTTTTGGTTTTCCATATCCATGGGGTATGCCTGTCTTGTCTGTCAAGAATGGCAAATTCGTCTCCATTTCTTGATTGTTGCCTGTGCTTATTGCATTATCTGCTCAGAATTGGACTTGCAAGGAGGCCTGTTTGGTTGTGTTTTGGGTATGACTGAGTATCTAGAGCACTAGTCGATTACGAACACGAATCCACAGGGATTGGGTGTTAACCCCACCTTATCAATCTTTCATTCCATGTCCTTTTAAAAAATGAAATAAAAATTTGAGCTGTAATCCTAAGATTGCAGTGGATGTCTCTCTCGTTCTTGCTACCTCCATTTCTGGCCACGAAAAGCTAGTCTAACTGCATGGCAGAACCTCAGTATGTTTCATTCGTCTTTTCTATCCATATCAGGACTTTAGTTTTGGTAACCCATCGATGAATAAGAAGAAATCGGTATGTTTCATATCACATGATTCTTACACTGGTTGTGTGATGTTACAGGAATCAGAGTGGCTCAGAGAAACACTGCATAAATGGCTTGACGACGAGTACTGCCCAGAGGAAACTAACATCGAGATCAGCAAAGTCGCTGCCCAGTCATTGTACAATTCTTTAGTCGAGAAAGATGGTGACATTGGAGTAATCCTGCTAAAAATGGCCAAAGACCTGCAGGCCATCAACTACCAGGAAAGCTTTCACGGCGCATTTTCCTCTGCCAATGCCGCAATGGACCTTGTCATGCAACGCATAGAAAAATCATTATCACCTATTGATTAATAATTGGCTAATTATTGCTGTATATATAAATAAGTGATTGCTGATCTATTCAATAAAAAGGACAAAATGTGTTACTAAAATCAAGGATCCAGTTTTACAAACATGGCTGTTCATTTGTTCAGTTGTTTAGTTTTTTCGGTTTTGTATTCTGCAAGTAAAAAATTGAACCGTTTTAAAATGGCCACAATCATGCCCCTACACCAAATGCCATATATGTTATAGTATCTGAATAAAATCAAGACCAACTCTTCATCTCCCTCCAAAAAAATTTTTGGAGTCGCTTTATTTTGTAGAAGCTCAATTTCTCAACTTCTCCCGCTTTCGATTTTTCTGACTCCTTAGATATTCCCGCGGTTTCTATGAGTCATCGTTTGTAGCTCGGAACCAGATGAGGAACCTCTTCTGCTCCGGCGCCTATTCTTTTTCTGCAACGTCGCTATCAGGCAAGCAACGTACTTATCATCTTAGGGGAAAGGTTTTTCTCTTAGGGTTATGTTGACTTGGTTTCATTAAGCTTCCAAGAGTTATATTTAGGTCTGATATTTTGGCTATTCTAATCCATGGAAGTAGATTGGTTTGAATCGGCGCTTGAAAATGTTTCACTGGTAGTTATTAGATGCTTATGAATTTGGTTCTTACGGTTTCAGGATATGGATTTGGTCATGATGGAAATGACAAGTTTCAAACACAAGGCAACGCTAAGATAGTTGGTGATGTTGCTGTGCGTGGCATAGATTGTGTCAGAAATGCTGGGACTGAGTCAGGAAGTCACTGTGAGGAAGTTGTGCCTGACAGTGATGATGAAGACATAGGGAAGCAAGAAGAAGTGGGTGTGGCACCGGGAATGCTGATCGGCGGAAATGTTTCTATGGCCGTGGCTCGAACGGATAGCGATTTGGTTGCTGAAGAAGAAGACCATCGAATTGTGGCGGATTCTGAAGAAGAATGTGATGAAGGTAGTAATTTATTTGAAGACTCTTGCTTATTATTCAAGGTTCACTGCAGTTATTTTCTCCCGGGTAACAGCTTGACATTATATTAATGGTATAATCTGTCTGCTTTGAATTTGTTAATCAGGGATTTTGGAAAAAGTTGCTAATTCAGCACCTTGGCATAAAGTAGGGGCCCTGGACTTCTCTTCAAATGGTGATTTTGGCATTGAGTCAGTGAAACCTCATCCGTCAGTAGATGGGAGAGTTCTGATTCTAAATGAGCGCGAAGGGAATTTCAGTAATTGGGACGGCGACAGTAAGAAAAGCTCAGAATGCTTGAATGGAGCGCAGCCACCACGCGAGTCATCCCAGGCAGATGCTCTAAAATTCATTGATCATTTCTTGATGTGCAATAATTTGAACTTGCCATTAGAAGGTAGATCCAAAATATACGTGAAACAAATATCCCCTCGAAACTCATGTTCGAAAGGTGTCAAAATCTCGGCTCAGAAAATCAGTAACAGTACTGCCGCTGCAAGATTTGGTTCCAATGATTTGATTGATAGGGAATCAACTATACAAGTCGGTCATTTCAATAGGAGAGATGTGCTTGTTTATAGCAGACGAAGAAAGAGGTGTGCCATCGACATGCCAGTGACAACCACTGTGAAGTCCAGCAAAGGCCATGTCTGTAGAATTTCAAGTAATCAGCAGGAAAATCAAGAACTTCTGAAGCTCTCCAAAACTACGGGTGAAGCTCAATTAAGTAAAGTTTCAATTTCTGGATCAGAAAAGGTACAATGTCTAGCTGAAGGTCCCAGAATGGTCACTGTAAATATTAACAATGACACAGATGTAGAAACTCTTTCAAAGCAACAAGACTTGGGGATAGATGAAGAAGGTGGAAATGAAACTTTTGATGATGTTTTCAGTACACAAATGGCTGCTGAAGTTATAGAAACATTGTCATTTGAGCCTCCTATGAAGTGCAATGCCCACATTGTTTCCCAGAGTTTTCAGAATATCATCCCTGAGTATTCAAAGGACTTCTTGAAAATGGAAGCTCAGTTAGGTTATCCTTCACTGCTAAGTGGAAGTTGTCCAGACTTAAGGCGCAATGGTGATAGATTAAAGCATAAAAACATAACTAATTACAAGGCAAGTTTAGAATCATTGGCTTTTCAGGAAAATGATGCCAAGAAAGGGAGATATGTAGATCCTTATTCTTCTATTAGAAAGGAAGACAAACCTGGCAATGAACAAAAAGTTTCAGAGAAGTTATTTTTTAAGACTGCTATAGAGAGAAAGGGAAAGCATGCAGGCAGTGAATGCTTCAAAGAGGTTCTTGATGAATCAAGTAAGCTGTCATTTTTGGATTCCAAAGAATGCATAAGTTTATCAAAGGGTGGTTTTGACACTAAGCTTTCAACCTCACTCAGTGCAATGAGATGGATGACAACATCACAACTGGCACCACAGCAGAAAACAAAAGATGGTACAAAGGATTGTGTCCACGCATACAAAAGAAGATCTGCTATTGTGAGGAAGGAAAACAGGAGTCCTAACTTACATTTTGGTGTGACAGAAGATGAAAGTAACAGTAAAAGTAAAGAAGAGGGCACATGTCAATCGAACACGAGGCCTTTCAATTGCATTGACTTAAACACATCAAGCTTACCCAAAGGCAAAAGAATGAGTCGAGGATCAAGTAATTTGGGACATTCAGATAGTATTATTGATGTCAGACAAGAAGCTGATATTTGGAGAGAATTCAAATGTCCTTTGGCCAAACGACATAAACTAACAAACCACTCTGCAGAACCTGCTTGGATCAAGTTTTCAAGGAAGAAAAGAACATCTGTAGCTTTTAACAAACAGGCAGAGGATATTGATTTGTGCAATGCCGAAGTATCTAAGAGATTTACTTTAGAGTGTAATGAGTCTAGGTCATGTACTGGAGATAGAGGAAAGAACACTAATGACAGCAATAAGCTCCATGGCTCTGATTGCCTTACCTCTGCTAGCAGTAATAGTGGCATAGTGCCCCCAGTCAGTAACTCGAATTCTGACAAAAAGTCATGCACAAAAAAGATGCCAAAGTTTTCACTTGTTAGAGAACTTATTCAGTTAGGGTTCTCGGATTTACCACTTGGTACTTCATGTAGAAATTTGAGAAGAAGAAAGCATGTAGCAAATATTCAGGTACTGTTAAGTCAGCACTTGGATAGTGACACTATCAGGCAGCAGAAAAGGGTTAGTTTGTTTGACCACATGCTCTTTAACTTGTTTTTATTTCCAATTTTGTACTGCAAATCTAACTACATTTTCTGGAACAGGTGTTGGCTCAGCTTGGCATATCCATTGCATTCAGCGCTTCTGGGGCAACACACTTTGTGGCAAACACATTTTTACGCACTAAAAATATGTTAGAGGCCATAGCTTTGGGTAGACCAATAGTTACAAAGTTGTGGCTTGAGAGCTCCGCACAAGTCGGCTGTTTAGTTGATGAGAAAAATTACATATTGAGAGATGATAAAAAGGAAAGAGAGATTGGTTTTAGCCTGTCTGCTTCATTAGCTAAAGCTGCCCGGTACCCACTATTAAAGGTGATTTTGGACCTTACAAAATGGCCTATACTTTATTATTCAATCTTTATACGCTGCCTTGTGCCTCGTACTTAATTCACAATCTGATTTACAGGATTGTACAGTTTTCATTACTCCAAACATAAGACCAGAAAAGAGTATGCTCAGTAGCTTGGTGAAGATAGTTGGGGGCACGGTATTTGTTTCTGAAATTGTCTCATCAAGCTATATTATGTAGTTCCATCAATGTCGCTGAACAGTCACGAATGATTTTTCGAAGATAGGCATTTGAATATAGGTGTCTTACTCTGAACAATGAACTCTGTCATATTTATTTAATCTGCAGGTTGTGGAGATAACAAAGAACTGTCATGTGCCAGAAGCAGAAGATATTATAGTTCTCTCATGTGAAGATGATTATGTCTTATGCATGCCGTTCCTTGACAAAGGTTTTCTTTGAAAAAATCAGTTAATTACATGTGCAATTTCGTATAATGTTCAGTATCTCTAACTGACCAGTTTCTAATCCTTGATTTGTTCAGGAATCCCAATATACCAACCGGAACTTCTATTGAACGGCATTGTCATCCAGAAGCTTGAACTCCAAAGGTTGATCAGTCATCATCTTTGCAGTTATTATGCTTTTTTTAAAGACTCACCTAAAAAATTTCAGCATTGTGTTCTCTTCAGCTGATTTTATATCTCACTAATGTTTCTTCTGTTCGCAGGCACCACTTGTTTTCAGGTAGAGTCAAAGGTCTTGTAGGCTGTAAGCGTTCAAAAGAGGCTACAAGATGAACAGGTCAAACTGCAACTGCCTCTTTTTGGAACCGGAAATCTTTTGAGAATGGGAACTTTTTGCACAGCTAGTTATATAAGTAGCATTGAAAATTGCTTGACACCAGCCTTCTAAACCTCACATCCTCCTGACCAGTCTAGCCACAGTGAACTTTCATTTCTCTTCGTTTTTGTTGAATTTACCTTTGCTCGATGTCTTCATCTGTGACAGTAGATACTAATGTCTTTCCCTTCATGCAACATAACATGAAGCTACTCAGTAGTCGACCTCGATCTTATAGCCTTTCAGCGCCTTCGTCTTCCACACTGACCACCACGCCACTATTATCTTTTGTCTCTTGTAACCCCACACCAAGTAATCAAAATCTACAATCACCACCTGAATGCCAGTATAAGACCAAACAATTTAGTTTTCTGATCTTGACAAACACTGGAGGAGGCAGAGCAATTGTTCCTACCGTCCATCATTTGATGCTACCATTGTGCCCCAGGTATGTGTCAAGTCATAGTATTGTCAAGTCCAAGAATTATCAAATCACATTCAATGTTAAATTACCTACTCTACCCATTCAAGGAATTTATCAAAACTTTATCAATATTATCAAAACTTTGGTGTACGTGTATATAAACAATTTCAATTCAATGAATTTATTGTCTTTCATCAATCTGTTATATAGTACAAGTAAAGACACCCGTCGTTCCGACGGTTCGGTTCAAAAAAAATTAAAAATCGAACCAAATTATTAGTTACCCTTTTTTAAAATATGAATTTGTAAACTGAACGATTAAAGGCACCCGTCGTCTCGACGGTTCGGTTCGAGAAAAATTAAAATTTAACCAAATTATTAGTCATCCCTTTTTAAAATATGAAACGGTAAACCGAATGATTTTTTAAAATTTGAAACCGAACCAACCGGGATCGAACCGAACTGGACCGGATCGGACCGAACCGGATTGACCGGTTCGGGAGCGTCACGACATAAATCCTATTCTGTTATATATATAGATTAAAGCTAAATAATTTCTCCATCTTTTTACAAACACAACAAAATCAAATCTACACTCCATCACATACACCACCCAGAAGTAGAGTGGATTAATCCAATCCACTCATCCTTTCTTCATCCAAAAAACCATCACACTATCCAAATTTGAGTAATCTCGATTTGATCGTTGTCTTTGTTTTAAAAAAAAGCGTCATTGGAAAATCTGCTCTCTTCTCTCCCACTTCAATAAAATCAAAATTTTTGAGTAACCAAAAAAGTAATATTCTATGAAGACGTCACATCTTCTAAAGGTGAACCTCTACAGTTTTTGATAGATCAGTGTCATATATGACAAATCCGTTGCCTTCAACAACAAATCAATCAATTCCAACAGATTTGTCGTCCCGGTCACTTATAGATCTGTCCGTCTCTAACAAATTTGTACATCTCCAACCATCGTCACGCTTCTATGTGAATTCAGAGTTCTCTCAAATTGTGTTCTTCATTCGCGCAACAGCAGCTGCTCAATCCTCTGAGGCTTCCGCCTCCGCTTCTGCTTTTTAGTCACGCTACTTATTGCCTATTTTTTTTGTCTGCGGGAATCGATGTGGTTTGTTGCTGCCCTGGTGCTTCCATGAAGACCCTTCCTAAGGGTTACAGAAATTATTACCGCTTAGGGTCCGTCAAGGCCCATTAAGGCCCTTCCCACTTTACTGTATATATTTTATTATTAAAAAAGAAAAAAATCAAGTCAACTATATTATGACAACTTCAGATGTTTTTGTTGGAAGATGAGCTCTTCTAGCTACTGACATCAAACTGAATGGACAAAATTATTAAGATTGGGAATTCTCAGCACGCATGCTCTTGCATTCAATTAGTCTTACATCTCATCTCATTGATGATCCTCCCAATGAGAAAGTACATGCCACAAATGTCAAGAATTGGAAAACTGCATATGATCGTATTATGGGAATAATCTTCATGAGTGTAGACGTGTCTCTTCAAATAAGTTTTAGAACTCATACATCAGTAAAGAAAATTTGGACATGCCTAAAAGGAAGATATACACAAGGTAGTGGTGCGCTTCAATTTTCTCTACTCAAAATTTAAGTAACCTGTACCAACAAAACGAGACGGTGGAGGGATTTTACATAATATTCACTCGCTTGAGAGTTAAATTTCAAAAACTGCTTCGGGATGTGAGCAGTGCAAGGCCAAAGAAATACACTATCAGGAGGACATGGTACATCAGTTTGTCATGCGCCTTTGCCAAGCATTTGAGTCCATTCAATTTCAACTACTTGAACGACCTATTCAACCATATAGTGCTGAGATTCTTTCAACCGTGATTGCAGAGGAAACACATATAAACACTTTGAAATCTTCTTGTATTACCAATATGATATCTTGTAATGTCTTGGCAGCACCTCAAAATTCTGAAATGCCTAGAAGTAGAGCACCTAAGACTATCCCCAGTGCAGGGAATGAAATCTTCTCCCACTGTAAGAAGAGTGGCCACTCTTCCCGTGATTGCTTCCATCTTCATCCAAAAAAACTAGCCGACTTTCAAACAAGGCGTGCAACCTACTTCCGTCCTCATGTGGCTTCCAGTACTTATTTATCTTTTGACACTACAGCTGGTTGATCTTCCAGTACTAGTGTACCTGGTGTTTTTTTCAAGTGCCATTAACACATCAATAACAGATAATAATCCTTTGTGGTTTAAAGTTTAAGAAGTATCTTTTCACATGAGTTGTGATGGTTCTCATTTTTCCAATTGCAAGCTTGCAGTACAAGGTGTTTAGTAACTCAGATTTAAATTGTTTGATTGATTTTGATGAATCGTCATGCTTTGTTTAGGACCGTCGTACCAGGTCAGGGACAGGTTGTGGCAATAACCATATGAGTTCTTGAGGCCTCTATGTTTTTGATCATCTTTTTTTTCCATCCACAAACGAGGCCACAGTCACCTCCTCTATTGTTCTAACTTCAATTTCTTTTCCACATTGGCATCATTGGCTGGGTCACTTATGTGGATCTTATTTATCTACTTAATTCATCAAGGACTATTAGGAGATGTCAGTATGGATCCCACTTTCCATTATTTGGTCGCAAGCTTGGCAAGCAAGTGCAACTTCCATATTCTATTATCAGCACTTCCAACACCAGACATCCCTTTGACCTTATTCATTCTGATGTATGGGGTCAGGCTTTTTTACCTTCTAAAGGTGGTCATAGGTACTATTTTATTTTTATTGATGATTACACTTTCTACACTTGGATCTACTTTATAAAACATCGATCTCACTTCTTGACTATATATCAGAACTTCACTCATATAGGCCAAACTCAATTTGCAGTCGTTATTCATATCTTTCGTTCCGATTCAGGGATGAATATTTGTGTCACACTTTCTACAAAGTGGTGTTGGGGAGAAATAACATCATCATATACTTGAAATATCTAGGACTCTTTTGATTTTCTCATTTGTCCCTCCTCACTTCTTGGCAGAAGCAATCTCCATATTTGTCCATGACAGTGCGTATTTTTAATCCTATATAGATGTCATTAACGTTTTATGAATCACTGCAGTCAAATAAAATCGGTAAGTACCGAGTCGAACCAAGAGGAGCATAAGGCTTGTTAGGCGTAAATAACCTAATAAATATCTATTTAATTCTAGACGAATGAGTGAAAGTTGTTTTAAACTAATTAATTAAAAACTGAAATTGAAAGTAATGACATAGAGATAGAATCGAACAGAGAAGATTAACATCCTAAGATTTACATCACCTAGGTTGCATGCAAAACTAATCATGTGATTCAAACGCAAATTAATCATCCAAATCATGCAATTTCAATAATACGGTATATCACTCAATAATTTACATGCAAGTCCGATTTCTGGGTGTTCCCACGCAGTAAATTATTAACTACAATTGATTTCGTATTATTGTGTTTCCCGATTCTGGTCTTCGTAGCTCATAAATACTAGTCAAAGGGTGATACACTAATATTTCCTAAACATGCAGTAGGATAAATAAACTACTCAATATTCCTAGACCAACTCCCGATTCTTGTATTTAATTGACTAGGATCATTGACTAAGCAAAATATCTGATAGGGTTACCCTATTTTACTTTTGAATGAATGAGCTTATAGTTATTTCTACTTTTGAAAATATGATTTGGCTATCTTGACAGCTTCCTATAGGGTGGCGTGGTGTCCACCCAAGAATGTGTGAGAGGTTACAGAAGGCGCTGGTTTACTCTAAAAACATGTGGAAAGCTCCAAACAGAACTTCACTGGAATCTTGAAAATGAAGAACAGTGAAATCTAAACCTAATCGGAGAACCACCGAAATCTATTTTGTTCTCTCTTATTATCAAACTCAAGACTAATAGTATTAACTGGTAGTTGAAGCTACTGGGTTGTCAGCATGCACAAAACAAATCCTTGACTAGTTTACACACTACTCAATAACACAAACACCCCATAACCATGGTAGTTGTGGCAGTCGATCAGCAGTTTATATGTTGTGGGTTAGACCCAGCAGCTTCTCCCTCCTCACAGACCAGCAAGTCGGCGCCCATGTCTTTCGTCTCCGGCAACACCACAGCGAACAACCCAAATGTCACAATCACCACCCCAAACACCCCGTACGATAAGAATATATGTTGCTTTCCAAGCTTAACAAACACGGGAGCAAGCACGGCTCCCAGCATTATGGCCTCCCACATGACCGCCACTGCTGTGTTCCTCACCTTCACCGGAAATAGCTCTGTTGTGTATATGGACACCACATTGCACGCTACGCACCCCGTCACAAACGCCCCCATCTCCACCACAACCCTCACCCATGCCGCCACCTCACTGATCATCGCACAGCCCACGCTCAGCCCTCCGCTCACTGTGCAGAACAGCAGCAAGCTCCCTCTTCTCGAGTACCTCTCCACCAAAAATATGGTGATGACGAAAGAAGGAATCTCGATGAGAGCATTGAGCACGGAGCTCAGGTAGATGTCGAATCCCAAGTTCCCCACTCCCAGCGGAATCCCAAAATACACCACCCCGATCCCTGACGCTATCAGGATGATTGGAATTATCCGCCGGAGGTTCCACTTTGATGAAAACAGCAGCCTCATTGATGAAAAGTAACTGCGAAACGCACTTGCGAGCGCATCGTTATTGCTGCTGCTGTTGGGGTGCTCGATGATCAACTTGTACACCTCGTTGGTGTAGTCATTCCACGGCGCCAGTCGCTGGAGCACCGAGTGTGCTTCTGCTCCTCTTCCCTTTATCAGAAGCCACGCCGGAGATTCCATCACAAGAAAGTATGCAACGACGCTGTACGCTACTCCTGGAACGGAAGTCCAGAGGTAAAGAAGGCGCCAGTGCTGGTCCCTATTCGCGTAGGCAATGCCGGCTAGCGTCAGGAACCCTACAGAGAAGCACAAGTAGGAGAACATAACAACTCGTCCTCTCCACCGCTGACCTACCTTCTCCGACACCAAAACAACCACGCACGGGCCGATGGAAGATCTTCCTAAACCGGTGAGGAACCGGATCAAAGTGTAAACCCAGATGTTGGTAGAGGAAATGGTGATGAGGGAAAAGGCGGACATGGTGGAGCAAGAGAGCAAAAGAAGATTGCGGCGGCCGAGCTTCGTGTCGGATAGGGTGGGAAAGATGAGGCCTCCGATAAGGCAGCCGACGAAGAATGCGGATGCAGGCAGACTCATTATCACTGCGCTTGAGCACTCCAAACTCCAGTCTGATATTATCGTCTTGCTCTTCGTCCCTGTCCAAGCCCATGATCCATGATCTAGTTTACAGATATCGGCATCGGAGTTGCAGTGTTGTTGTTGGTGATGCGGTCCGGCTACACAATGCCATTGAGGATTTGCATCTGTGAAGATGCTGATGAATGACTGCTGGGCGTCGAAAACTCTAGCTAAAGCGACAAGGATAGTTTGAAAAACTTGTGACAAGCTGACGCCACCACTACTGAGGCTATGTTCTATTAGTGCTGCTGCGGTTGTTTGGGGGTGTTGGATGTGGTTAGGGGTTTTGGGCGAGGCTGCTGCTGCTGCTACTGGGATGGCTGGAATGAGTGGAGCTGGACTTGATGTCTCCTGCTGCTCGTTACTCATGCTCACAGTAGTTTATGTGTGTCATTCAACGAGCTTGGATTGGAGTTGCTTTATTTATACTAATAATAATGTGTGAGTAGTGAGTTGGGATTGTTGAGCCGCTACTGAAAGCGTAAGGCACGGAGCTTACTATGTGGAGGAGATTTTTTTGAGGATGGAATGAGAGATTTGTGTTTAAAAGTAAGGCAGCAGCTTGCAGATGCAGATTGACAGATAAGGCTTAGGGTTCCGTAAGCTGTGCCTAGGTTTGTGCATGCATGCATTGCGTCATGTGTTTTAAGGTTTGACCATTTCCAGATTGTAATAGCGGAATATTGTAATGCTTGAATTTGACCTGATAAATATAATGTTCTCGATTTGCGCCGTGATAAAGGCACAAGTTAACGTGGTTGCATTGCTTTGTTAATTAAATGACATCCAAGGATCGGTCCTTCATTTGTATGGACGACAAATTCTTGGATGCACTGTGTACTCATCAATAGGTGGATTGTGATGTTATGTGACATTTTGACCAGTCACGTAGCGTATTGGAAAGTAAAAAATATTTCATAACCAATAAGAAGCCGTCATATGTAATTTGGACTTTTCAAAATGTCATTTGACATTTACTTATTGATGGTGTCCACCGTCCACGTGTTCATCCAAGAATTTCCCAGTATGGACGCCAATACATTGTTACTGGACAACACAATAACAGACGTGTCAAAAAATTAAAATGTTTTTTAATTCTATAAGTGATTATTTTTTATTATTGGTATTTTTTATTTTTTAGTGCATTAAGGGTGTGTTTGGTTTAGGGAAAATTTGATGGAAAGGGAAATGTGGAGGAAAATTGGTAAAATCTAATGTTTTGTTTAGATGGAAAATATGAGGGAAAGAAAATAATGTGAAAAGTTAGAAGGAAAATTAAAATAAATTAAAATGAGTTTTGAAACTTTCCTTCAAATTTTCCATTCTAAGCCAAACAAAGAAAAATAAGATAAAATACATGATGGATTTCACTTTCCATCAAATTTTCCTTTCCCCACAATTTTTTCCCTAAACCAAACACAGCCAAAGTGAATAGTCTTAAAGTATCAACTGGTACTCGCTATGTCCATTCAAGAATGATTAGTCTAATTATTACAGGTACGGTAAGTGAAGTTCAGAAACGTAGACATGTCTTCCATCTTGTTTTCTTTGCATCCAAACCCTGTGTTTAGTTCAATGAATAGGAAGATGAAAAGTAAAAAACAAAAAAGGAAAGGAGAAAATGAGTTCCCTTTTTGAATTTCATTTCATTTTTCTTTATTTGATCACGAATGAAAAATTGTTTGAAAATATTTTTCTGATTTAACAGAAATTTTTTAAAATTTTCATGTAGTTTCCTTGCAGCACTTCCATGTCACTAAACAGTTCCTGCTATCTTCTTTTACTTGCCAGTTAAAAATAGTGCATCAAATGCATCGAATTTTGAATGTAAATTATGCAACATATATATGTTAAAAATTATGATAAAAATATAATATAAAAGTAACATTCCACATGGACATATAGAAGTTAATTAACATAATGTTTATCATAAAGATTTGACAAGTCAGATCAACTTCTATAAATGAAATATGACAAATAAAAATGATGAAAAGAGCACATATTAAATTCCTTCTACTCCTCCATCTCATTTTCTTGTCGCTCACATTTTTCATAAATAAAAGATGCCCAACTTTTCTTTCAGATCACTCTCTTCTGGTCTCATGTGAACGCCGTAGCTTGCGAAGAGAGCAGTTGATTCATTCAAATAAGCAACGCATGTGTTCGACAAGTATAAATCTGTGCACCCAGGCATCTTGCTTTGCTTACCACATATAGGCATGTGGTATTGTCACATGAGAAATTCTTGAGTGGAGTGTGTCTATCACATGGCGGTGGACAGGAGTTGCCACGTCGCGCGTTGAAAAATAAAATAAAAAGTCAAACTAGTGATAAATCGTCACGTGTAATTTTGACTTTTCCACGCGCTACGTGACGACTCCCCATTAATGACGTCCACCGCCACGTGGTAGACATAATCCACTGAGGAATCACTCTGTCACACACATGTTAGAGGCAAACAGTCAAATGGCCTAACATGTACTCCTTTGAAGCAGTCGCATGCTGATGATGCATCTGCATGCCACCGTTGAAAACAGCGTCCAGTTCTTCCTGCTAAACTTCGATTCCATGAGAAATTCTTTGATGGACACAGAATCAATGTGGACACACCAATGGGGAAGCGACACATGATACTTTGATCAATTACATGGCGCATTGAAATATAAAAATAATTATGAACAATGATTAAATGTCACGTGTTACTTTAACTTTTCAAAGTATCATGTGGCGTCTCTCCATTGACGATGTGCACAGTCCAAGTGGTGGACTATGGCCACCCAAAAATTTTTTGGATCCCATTATGCGGCATGGATGCTAATCAACAGATACACATATCCATTAACTGGTGTCATGCGTGCAAATACGGATCTCTGAATTGCCTTACTCTTTCCTAAACTCTATTTAAACTGTGGGTAAGGTTGTTTCCTTTGTGCATTTAGATTGGACAAGAAACGTAAAAGAAGCAAAGAGACTCGCTTGTGTAAAATATGCTGTGCACATGCTCTCATGCATATAATGAATTCTCGGTCAAACCGTTCAAACCCGCCGGTCCCGTCTATTTTGATAACTATGCAAAAAAAGGTATATGCTATACTCAAATAAAAAAAATGAGATCACATCTTTTTTCAATTTTAAAATTTTGAATCTTTTGTAATAGAGGGGGTGCCTAAGTAAATTTTAAATTCTTAATCAAATCTGCAAATAATTTTTCTAATTTGACTTTAACCCCCATTTAATCCCATCTCCTTCTACTATTCCAAACTCTCCTGATAAAATTTTACATGTCTGAGTTGGAATGGTAAGCAGTTCCTTTGAAAAGATTGTAAAACATTAAGGAGCAGTTTCTGATAAAATCCTAAAACACATACTTATATGTGCATTTCTTCAGCTTCAATTTGCTTTAAATAACTGAAATTAAATATAGAGGGGGTCTTGGGTTTGTTATTCTAATTTTTTTATGGGTCGTCACCTTATACATCCTACAACAAATGGTTGAGATGCATGAAATGGTCCCGGGAAAATGGTTTGACAAGTATCATGAGCTAGGCCAGCATGCATTTGGTGAGAAGTTGGGACTGTATACAAAATTAGTAACATAAGTAAAATTAGAACCTTCTAATTCTAATTAACTTTCAAATAAATTAATTTTTTTTAAATTCTCAAATTTAGAAACCTAATAAATTTCTAATACATAAGGAGAAAATTAGATGCACCAATACCATTGACTTCCGACATTTGTTGAAACACAACACAAGATGAGTAAAATAGTGCCTGTTGCATTTGTATGTATTAGGGATTCGGATGAAACATGTTCTTCTACACATACATTTTACATTTTTAATCAAAATTATGTACAATAAGGACGGTTTCCTTGCTTTGCACGTTATGTCGATTAACCAGTATGAACTGGTAGATAAGATTGTGTGCGACTGTGGAAGTGGCCATGTTGAGAGATGAAAGCATTCAATGCTAAACAAATAAAACGATGCTTCTTTAAGAAAGGTCAAGACCTATTCAAACTTTTCTGTTGTGGCAGCTAGAGAAGAAATTGTTCTGTTAAATGTTTGCGTCAAATAATAATAGATACAATATCAATTCTATACTGTTGGCACTTCATCTTTTCAAGTCATCGTAAGTTTGATATATATATTTTTTTTTCTTTCTTTTTTAAAAGAGGCCGGATCAATAGTGTTTCCCATTTTTCTTTTTGGGGATTCGAACTCTAGAGCTATAACCCCTCTCAAGTGAGGCGCTCACCAACTGAGCTATCCCTCATCCCTCGGTGAATGTGATATATGATCATGATATAAACATAAAATTTCTGACATAAGGATAATATCAAAAACAAAATCAGGTTGCACTGCAGGATACATGCATGCATGATAGTCGCGCTTGGTTGCTTCTAGTTAAAGCGGCTGCCAACCAATCGACGTAAGGAGGGGTTGCTTTGGTATGCAGGTCAAGAGCTGCAAGTGAATCATTATTGTATTAAGGTGTTTGAATGACAATATGTGAGTGAGGGTTGCCATTAATAATATTGCCAAATGAGCTACCAATTTATCTTAGCAGAGTCACGAATGTCAACTTGAAGCAACCCCTAGCTAGCTAGCAGATCCACTGGGGGTGGGTTTTACTCTCAGCACTCGATCAATTCTACTCGTTTCAAATTCTATATAAACACAGGCAAAACGGAAGTCAGCACAAGCTTATTATTGTGCTCTCTCATTGCCTGCATGCGCTTTAATTCTGGAATGGCTGCCAGATACTTCGTGGTGAGTATTACTCTAGCGTTAATGTGTTATTGGAATGCCGCATACTCACTCTGGTTTGTTGACATGACAACAAGTTGACTTAAACATTGACGGCCGCACAGGTTGATGCTTTTACGGACGTTGCATTCAAAGGGAACCCAGCAGTGGTTTGTGTACTGGATGAACAAGGCAAAAGTGAAGAATGGATGAAAAATGTGGCTGTTGAGTTCAACCAACCAATGACTTGTTATGTCATTCCTCAACGTAGTGTGCCCAAGTTTGAGCTCAGATGGTTCTCCCCTAATGGATTGGAGGTGACTAATCATTTTTTCTACTTGTTTATTGAAGTAGGGCAAACTAATATATACGATACACCAATATATGCTCACTAGGAAGTCGTCTAGTATGAGTGATTCTTCAATGACTATGTCTACATTACTAATAGAAAATTTTTGTGTGGCGCGTTGAAAAGTTAAAATGATACGTGATGATTTACCATTAGTTTGAAATTTTTTTTTGATTTTTCAACGCGTCGCGTGACGATTTTTTATTAGTAGTGTTCACCATTATGTGGTGGACAAAAGTCCCCCAAAAATCATAGTACATATCGATGCAGGATATTAGGTACAACCGTCTCCAAATCAAATCAAAAATACTTTTCATCATATATAAAAAATTAATTTTATATACTCAGTTTAGTCTCAATTTTCAATATGAGTTTGTCTATTACTATTATCTTTTTATCGTCTTTGCAGATGAAATTGTGCGGACATGCAACTTTGGCAGCTATACATGTAATAGGATCCTTGAATGGAGAATCAAATGATGTTGGCGTAGTCAACTTTTCGTCAGCCTCAGGACCCCTCAATGCCAAACGAGTTGTGGAAAATGATGATACTTCGTCAAGTAGCAGCATTACTAGTGGAAAAGTTTCAACCATTGAGCTCATATTTCCCCTTGCCCCAACTGTCAAATGTAGCCCTGATGAGCTCACTCTAATGTCCAAGGCCTTAGCAGGCGCTCGCGTAGTGGAACAACTCAAAACAATAGCCTCAGAAGAAGATTTCTTCGTAAGTTACACTGCCTGCATTAGCACGACATATATTCCCTACGACTCTGATTTACATATATGTGCATGGATGAATTAACTCATGCACGAAGAGTTGTATGTAACAAAGTAGCCTGTATGATCTATATACATGGATATACATATGGTAGGTTGTGCTGGAGTCTGGAAAAGATGTTGAAGAATTTGAGCCTAACTTTGAAGACATCAAGAAGTGGCCCGGCCGTGGAATGATTGTGACCGCCCGGGCTGATGACTCATCTCATTTCGATTTCATCAGTCGTATGCTTGCTCCTAAATTTGGAATTCCCGAGGTCAAATATATATTAACACACACTTCATATCGATCTGACATTGTTATTCATATAAATGATTAGTCTGAAATATATATATATATGATGAACATCTACATATGTATGACAGGACCATGTGTGCGGGAGTGCGCATTGTGCACTAGCGCCTTACTGGAGTCAAAAGCTTGGCAAGACAGACCTTGTTGCTTATCAGGTTTAATTTGAATCTAAACTATTTCCTCCCAATGGCTAATTAATGAAACTTAATTATTATTTAACTTTACATGTTTTTTCCAAAAAAAAAAGAAGAACTTATTAACTCATGTGTTGGAGATGTGGTCGTGCAGGCATCTTCGAGGGGTGGCATACTGAAGTTACATGTGGATGCAAATGAGCAAAAGGTTCATTTGCAAGGAAAAGCAATTACAGTGATGGAGGGTTTTTTGCATGTTTGATTAACTCTGTAATACGACATCGTCAATCACGAAATGTCACATGTTTTTGTTAAAAAATCAAAGTAATATGTGACGTTTTACTATTGGTTTTGAAATATTTTTGATTTTTCAACGCGATATGTGGCGCTTTGTATTTGACAGTGTCCACGGACACGTAGTGGACTATGTCCATCCAAAAATTTCTCATGTTAATGTGCTCTAAATCGAAACACGGTTGGTGAAGGTTCACCAAAAATTTCCATTACCAATTTATATGATATATATTTGAAGTTGATGAGTGGTGTCGATATACACTGGAATCTTTGTTTCCATATATCATAGTTAAGTTTTTTGGAATCGTGAAACCAAAATTTATCGATTTTGTCAGTGGAATATATACTTCTCATCAGAGTTATCAGTAATGTTTTTTTTTTTAATTAACCACTTTAAGAAAAGAAAAAATAAATCAATTTGGACTTCGAGTTGGTCTGATATGTTACCAAATAACCGCATATTTGGGTGCGTCGAATAATAAAAATATTAAAAATTAAAAAATATATCATTGTTGGAAATTCTTCATGTGATTCCATAAATATATATTAGACAATACTACATTTTCACATTATAAATTTGAAGAAGAAAAACAAATTTTGTTGTTGGTTATTTATATTATATTTTATTCATGACTGGAGTAGCGGAACTAGAAATTTTATTTCAGAGGTACAAAAAATTTTTCTAAACTAAATGAGTTACATAAATAAAAAATATAATATTTTTAAGCTTTATTTGGGGGTACGAAAAAAATTTTTAAGCTGACTGGGGTACAAAAATAAGAAATATAATAGGCTTAATAGGGTACAAAATTAAAAATATATTATATTTACACTAAAATAGGAACAATTTGGTCTAGACTTGGGTAGACAGCTGTCCTCACTGTTCACCAAAAACCACCACTGTACATGTTTGATAAGATGCATTATTTATCCCGTATTAATAATTATGATATTATATAACTTATCTCTTACACAAGTTTTAATAATACACATTTTCATTTCTTTTTGATGTTGCGTGTTAATAATACCAGTTCTTAATTTTCTATCAAACAACATTCCATGTATAATTAATACTATGCGCCTCTTAATATATATATCAAACATGCACTTACAATTTTCATCATACATCACGTGATGGATCATGTTCACTCAAAAATATATTAATGATATATAAATATAGAATTAGTAAAAATAAAAAAAATAAAAAAACTAGTTAAGAAAGAAGTTATCCATTTGTGTTCTTCTATTAATGTCTCCAACCCATAAACCTGAAAAGTAGATTTGTGTCATGACACGTGAGATTTTTGTCATGTCACATCACTATCCACATTTTCATAAACCTTTCACCCACATTCATAAATCTTCATTCAACTCTACGCATGGGACTCACGTGTCATATTACATTTTTTATACTTTTCATGTTAAACTATTTACCAATTTATTAAAAAAATTATTATATTGTGATTATTTGTGTATGTTATTTTTATTGCCAGTTATAAAAAATATATAATTGAAAATTTTCATCAAAAAAATAATAATATATTAAATGTTGTACACTTCACGCTTAAAATAAAATAAAAATCACATAATTAAAAATGACATATGAAAAATATAACTTAATTCAAATCGAGATCTCCAAATTGTTGTCAAATATGTTCCACCAAATCGGCTCGAAGTTGATGATGAACTTGTTTATCACGAAGTTTAGCATGTCTCTGAATGTATTGTTGGAATTGAGGAGTACATCCTTGAGTTGGATGAATAGGAGGTTCTCCTACTTCATCGATCCAATTCACATCCTCATCCCCTTCATCTTTGATGATCATATTATGTAAAATGATGCAAGTATAAATTATATTTTGTAAGAAATCAAAATCTCAAACATTGAAAGATTGAGAAAGAATGAAGAATTGAGAAGGATTGTAATGGATTGGATAAATTTTGTGTACAAAGTCAGTATTTATAATTGAATAAATAATTTTTTATCAAATTTTTATTATATAAATGTACTCGTTATTTAGTAAACGGTAACTTCTTTAATTTTTATTTTTTCAAACGACTAGTTTAGCATTAAATTTGTAAACAGTGGCTTTCAAATATATATATATATATATATATATAAAGATAGTGTATTTAATCACATTTGTAACAAAGAAACCGTGATTAAAAATAAAGTCTATCTTTATATCCCAGTTGCAGTGTCTATGATTCTACTTGTAGTTTTAATATTACATATAGTGGATCATGTTCATACAGATATGGCATATTTATAAATTGAAATGTTTAACAACTAAAGTTTCGTCGGACTCTCTTATATTCCATTTTTTTATTTATTGGCATATGTGCCAACAATTACGAGTGTGTTTGTTTTAGAAAAAATTTGACGGAAAGAAAAAATTGAGGTAAAGTGAAATTTATTATTGATTTCTTTTTATTTTTCTTTGTTTGGTTCAAATGGAAAATTGGAATGAAAGTTTCAAAACTCTTTCTATTTTACTTTACCTTTCTCTATAATTTTTTATGCAATTTTCTTTCCCAAAATTTTTTCCTAAATCAAACAAAGGAATCCTTAGAACTTTCCTTCAAATTTTTCTTTTCACCAAATTTTTCCTAAACCAAAGAAAATGAAATACTGTTCAGTATAGTTTTCATGATATAGTACAAATAATTGAACAATATTTCATAGCCATACCAGTAATACAGTTGTATAATTAATTTTAGAAGTTTAATAATTTTGTAAACGTGAACATTAAATTATACTAATATCGTATTTTCTACTTATGCTAAAGTCCCATAGTTAAATATCGTCGTATATACGTTGTAATCGGTTATTTTGTTTCAAAATCTTGTAACTTTAGGTGTTTTTTATTCTTATTTGACTCTATTAAAAAGTGGTCTTTTTACATTAAATTAAGTGTTCAGGGATTCAAATGTTGTTTTTTCTCTAAATGGTAATCTATAAAGACTGATTTATTTGTTGTTAGTTTGGCAGCTAATTCTTCAATCGAAGTCTACTTTGGTTTTGTATTTTCTTACTTTTTATTGTATCTCATGCCACACATGAATAAATAAAATATATTTCAAAATAAGTTTATATTTTCATCATTTTTTAAATGTGAAAATGATGAAAAAATAATATCAAGATGTTTAAAAAACTTATTACCAAAAAAGTAAATCATTCGACAATCAAATATAGTATAACCATTGGTTAGATCATTCAGATTTGCACATATCATTCAGTATCCAACACTTAATTTTGTTAGATGTTGAATTGGTCATGGGTCCGATTCTTGGTTTAATAAGACTAATTTAATTTTATTATAAGATTAGTTTATAAGTTATAGTTTCTAACATAGTAGATAGTGTAGACTAGTGGAAGAATTGAGATATTAGATAGAAAAGAAATGGATTCGAAACCCATTTGTGCGTTTTTTAATGTATTAATTAATGATTAATGATAAAATAATTATAAATTAGAATTGCACCAATTCAATAAAAAATCTGACCGGTTTGAATGGTTGTATAGAGAACTAGCCGGTTTAGTCTGGTTCAACCACAATTTGATACATATATTCAAACTGGACTGAAATTTGGTCCGGTATCCAGTCCAATAAATTGAACCAATCGGTTTAGTTTTAGTAACTATGGAAAACTCCCTCCGTCCTCTTTTATGTGTCGCTTTTCTTTTATTGATTTGTGTTTGACTTACCATTTTGTATATTATTTTTATGATAAATATTATGATGATGAATCTCAATATGTTCATATCAATTTTTACTTCAATAATATATTTTTATTATAATTTTATTATATTTATATTTTGAATTATTTGCGTTCAAAAATTAATGCACAGTATTTTAAGCAACAAGTCAAAGAGAACAGAGGGAGTATTGTTTGATGTCGTCACTGAAAATAAGCATTTTCTAACAAATTTGATTTCAGATGAGCCATTATTAAAAAAGTCGATGAACGAATCCACCAAAATATATTTGATGGACAATAAATTTCTCTAATACCATATAAAAGAATTATCAAAATTGTAAGCTAAATCAACTAGTAGAAATTTTGTTTCAAGCTGAATAATTTATACATAAGAATTGTTAAATTCGGATATTGTAAGCTCAAGTTTCAAACTCTCGAATTAGCATGTTACTCAATTTCAGTATCCGAATAGGAAGATATTATTCACGTCCGAAACTAGTACGCCGATTCATCTAAACTGGCCGACGGCTTCCTACTCTCACTTTTGAACTCATGTATGTCATTATTCCAGTTGAACTAGAATTCGAAACTTATACAATTAGAAAGATTTTTTTGTGTATAACAACTAAAAATCAAGAACCAGGTCAAAACAGTAACCACAACCCAGTTTACATGTCACACAAAAGTAGCAGACAATACTTACCAAAAGAACATCTCGAAAAAATCAGACCATTTTTCCTTTGCAATTTGTTCCCCTTCCTTCTTCAAAACTCACAGCCCTCCTTTGACCGAGATCAGATTGTTACCAATGGGTATGAAACTTTCGACTAAAACGATCCATAACACTCCCTGAACTACCAAACCCCGAGCTCATCAAGTCCAAATCCATACCAAAGATTGAAATTTATATATATATATATATATATATATATATATATATATATATATGTCCGACTTATTAAGCCTTTCGGGTGATTCACAGGATAAGCGTTAAAAATTGGTGCTTGCCATAGTTCAAACCCGAGGCCCAATGGGTCAAACTTGGTGTCTTAGCTTACGACCAACTCAACTACCCATGGTCAGGTGAACTGAAAATTATGTTGTAGATATCAAATGTTTATTTATACCAAAGATAATTTTGGCGAATGTAAATTGATTTTGTCGAATCAGATTATATGTAGACTAGTGGGCACAAACGACTGAAAAAATTGATTACTGATAAGTTTAATATAATAAAATGATCAAAACCTAGTCTAGCACTCAGCATGAATTACAGATGATTGTATTCTATGTGTAGTTATTGATGTTGGATGACATTCCGTAAGCTCTAAAAAACTTGATTGGAAAGGAGTTCAAGTTCGTTATATCTCTTAGCGAGGAGAATAATATTGATAAAGACAGACCTGTCTTAGTAAGTGATAGATTTCAAGGGATCTAGATCTGGTGCTCCGCAGCAACTTGCTGCAAGCATCCGGATGACATCGTTTCAACTTTTTTACTCAAATAGCACATGCCTATCCTTTCTTTCTCTTTTTGTCAACAAATCTGATTGAGTTTTTCCGATCAAAAATGTGTGTAGGTTTAAGTCTCAATCGGTCCGTCGGGAGAAGAGGAGAGGCTTGAAAGCCACAAGCGTGTTCTCCATCTTCCATAAATCTCCACCCGATCGACTCCGATCGGATCATGCGTGATCTTTTTTCTCCGATCACCACCACCCAGCATGCCTTCCTACTATGCCACATTTCCACCTTCCTCCGGATGCGTTTGGTGACTGTATAGGGCGAGCAGTTGCTCTAAGCCGGGAGGTCTCATCAGAGGTGAATATGTTTTTTCTGTTGGAGATGGATGTTGATAAAAGGAGGAAGAAAGGGTAGGCATGTGCTGTTTGAGTAAAAAGGTTGAAACGACGTCGTCCGAATGCTCGCAGAAAATTGTTGTGTAACACTGGATCCTGGTCCTGTTTCAGGATAGCCCCGAAACGAATATGAAATCAATCATGTCATCCATACCTGAATTTGTAAGTGTAAATTTAGATGAGGTATGATAATTGTATAATTATTGTCCTAATATATTTTAGTGATTCATATGACATTATGATGACATAATTTTTTTAGTCAATTTCAAATGTCACAAGTCTACTCTTGACACTTAGTCGTCCTCTTCGAAGAGCTCATCCATCTCTAACAAACTATGAGACAAAGATAACGAACTGATAGTCACAATTTAGAAATAAATGAAGATGAAAAAAGTTAGATTTAAAAAAAATAAATAATATACCATTTTATAGTACATATTCGTTATAAAATATGTATTTATCTTAATCTTTTTTTTTGCAGAAGTGATGAAAATGGTTTCAATTTCCAGATATATGAGCAACGTTAATATATTTATTTTATTTTATAGAGTTCAGATTCATAAATATTTTTGTAACTGTTTTAATTTGAATATTCAGATAATATTTATATTTTTATTATACAAATTTATTGTTTGTGTTCAGATAATTAGAATTAATATTTAATAAAACTAGATTTAATATAAACATACATGTGACACATACTAAATTAAAAAATAGATTATGATCCCATGCAACGAATCATGCTACAACAATCTAAAAGATGTAGTATTATCCAAATCAGGATGATTTCGCTACAAATCAGGGTCGAATAAATATAAATGGCTACTGATAGATAGTCATGTCTTAATCATTTTTTTCTCATAATAAAATCTACTTAAACATTTGCCCTTTTTATGTGATTAGAATTTAGAACGAACTTACAAGAAAAAGACCATGTCAAACAATGTCTGGAAACAAAATACTAAGAAAACAAGTTCAGCCCTAAACTGAACCAAATGCACACACTCATTAAAATCTTTCACAAACTAGCAACGTCATCGGGCCTGTAGATATCCAAATTGTGCGAGAACACCAGTGAAATAAAGAAGAGTAAATTATGTTTAGACAAGGCCTCCTCCAACTTCTCAAGTTGCTATGGCAGAATTTACTACTGGGGCTGGAGTCATATTTTTCTCAAGTGCCGGAGCTGTAAAACTGTCCCCCGAATCCTCCTCTTCAGCACTAGTGACCGAGCTTGTTGAGCCAGTTGTCCTTGTATTTGCTGATAATGACATCCCCGAATCAGATGTAGGAGCAGCTATGATGTTATGGCTTCGGTTCGTGTCTTCTGGGGGCATAACTTGGCCACTTATTATCTCCTCAGCTTCATTTATATGTTTAAGAAAGCATTCCTCAATTTCAGCTAAGAACTCGGCTTCTTCCCCGCCCTCATCTCTCCTGCTGTCACTGAACTGTGTGCCGTAGTTGTATTCGCTCTCCATTGATGGCCTTGTGCATTCACAGTCCATATCTGTTTCGTGTTGGCTATCCAGCCCTCCATCACTTGCCTGGCTCGAGTAGCTAGATGGGGATGGGGAGGCTGAGTATCCATCAGAGGCTTCCTCTCTTTCTCTTATGGTTTTCATAATGAGAGTTTTGAGCAAATTCATCACTTGCACAGCGTGCATCAAAGCCGTAAGAGGATCAGACATCTGTCACGATATGAACAAGATGATTTCAAGGCTCAGAAACAAGGCTATGGTTGGAAATTGAAAAGCTTTATTTATTCCTAGCGCGGTTGTGGGTGAGGAGGATTGATTACCTGAGTCATGTTTGGAGCAAAAACCATGGCTACATTCCGAGCATTCATCTTGTTCAACTCCTCCTCCTCCACAACATCTGCCATAAGCTCAACAGCCCAATTGAGTAGAGCTGATTCAGTTGGCTTCAGTTGTTTGATTAGCTCTATTGAATCTTCCTCAGTGTTGCACTCCAAGACTTGCTCAGTCGAAAGCCCATCGAGAATCCCACAAGGCAGCTCGCGAAACCACGCCTTTATCAGTCCTGCCAGGCAATGCACATCGATGTCCTTGGGCACCACTCCTCTATTCAGCTGATCCCTCACAATGTTTTCTTGCGTGTTCTCCGGATTGATCCGAAAAATTCCTTCGGCCTAAATTACAGCACCCCCCAGTGCGTTACAACTCATTAGATGATAACAAGCTCATGATCAGTGATTGGATGATTGACACAAACCTTGAGGCCTCCATTTGAGTACAAGCGCTCTTGCATAAGCAAAAGAATTGTAGGGACACTGTTGCCTTTGGTGTCATAAGAGCACTGCATCGACTCAGCTGATACGCCAAACACACTAACACTGCAAGAAACGACATACGATGGAAAATGTCAAGCTACAGAACATAGAAAACTGGAGCTGAAGACATTGATGACCCAGCAGCATCTATTTACAACAGTAGACCAACTTATAAAACTGAATCTGGTAGCACCAAAAAGTGGATTTTGACTTGTCATCGAATCAACCCCTTTCCATCTCAATTTGATTTCGAAACCATAAAACGAAGAAAAGATAGAAACTTTGCAGTTACACAAAGGGTGTTTCAATCTCTCCCTTTTGCACTGAACTTTCTCTCATCATCGACCAAACAGGTACGTCGCTTTCCAATAATCTCAACCATCTTCAAAACTTTGTAGTTGGTCAAATAGCTTATGATTAACAACGATCTCAAAATCCCAGATCTGAAACTAAATAACTAAATTTAAATCTTTTCACAGTTAGTACCAAACCCAGAAAAACATTCACGAACATGGGACTACCCACGTCAAGAAGACAACAAAAAAAATAAAATAACTGGGGGCACAAACCTGGCACTGGGGACTTCACATGGAACTTCAACTTCAAACTCAACGGGAAGTCCGAGAAACCCATTGAATCTGTCAAATGTAACATGTGTGATATGCCTGACATTTGTAGGCCAACTGATGTCCATACTTTGCACGGCCGAGATGACCTCTTCCCCACCTCCATGATCGACTCGGCACGCCACCATTGACTTCCTCAAAGCAGCTACGAGAAGCTCCAAGAGAGCCAAGCTCTGGTTCTGACCACTCTCTTTCTGAGCTTCGCTTCCGCAGGTCCCCCCACCGCAGGGCTTCGTCACCATCACCATTCCAGCCATGAAACTCGCGAACTTTCCCCCTCTCTCTCGCTCCAAATCTAAAGCTGTAGATTTTTGTTTGTGTTGGATTGGATGAGTTATGAAGGCGAAGCGTGGTGTTGGGTCGGGTGTGTGCGTGTGTTCTTTAATGGTGCAGGAGAGGTGGAGCTTCAAACGGCCACTTGGGTTTTTGAAAATTTTGAATCGAGAGAGAGAGAGTCACTCTACACTGCTTTTTCACTTTATCCACTGAACTTGTTACTTTCTGGGGCTTGCCGTTGCCATTAATTACGAGATTGCCACTAACGGGCATGTGTTGGTTTGGTTCAACGTGCTCAACTAATACGATCTGCAGATTGCTGCACTATAATAATGGAATTAACTTGTCAATCAGTTTGGTTTGTTCATCAACTCTCCTCTACTCTACTCTACTCAGATTCATTCATCTAGCAGGATTGGATTCATGAATTCATGTCATTCTCGGAGAAACAAACTTTCAAACTTGTTCGAAGAGGACCGGTCCCATAATAATAATGTTGTGGGTGGAGGATCAAAAGTGGCATAAGATGGGGTTGTGGCAAATGGTGGAGGACTAGACCGTTGGGAAGAAGAAGAGTTTCGAAATCAATGTGTTGGTTAATTATCCTCTTTTGGGGGTCATCATCATACACTTGTTGTCTTGGGCGTTGTTATGTTGTCACATCTTGGGTTTCAAAAACTAGACGACTTCAACCTGGTCCTTCACACAACATCATCCGAGTTCCAAGTCACAAAATCTCTGTCTTTGAAAATTAGCATTAGCATTGATTGGTTTTGCATTGACCCCATTCCCAACATCACATTTACCATGTTCCTATCACTAAGTCCAACAATGTTGGCAAATGGTTTCTTTCTTTCCCAAACTCCATGTCACTAAGGGTGTGTTTGGTTTAGAGAAAATTTGATGAAAAGAAAATTTTGATAGAAAATAAGAAAGAAAATTTGTGAGAAAATGAGAAGGAAAGTTTGTAGAAAAATAAAAGTTTTTTTAGAATTTTCTCACTATCCCTAACCAAACAAGAAAAAATAAAATGAATTACATGAAAAATTCATTTTTCATCAAATTTTTCTATCCACGAAATTTTCCCTAAACCAAACACACCCTAAAGCATCGCACAACATTTATGTGTTTGTCAAGTGGCCCAAGACGATGGGAGGAAGCGTACATCTTCGTCTTCCTTCCAACGGGGTGAATACAAACCGAACGAGGCAGTTGGTGGTGGTTGGGCTGCCAGTTGAGACATTTTGTGGAACAACTTCACATTGAAATTATTAAACATATATTCGCTCACGTGGCTCCCAAAATCTAATATTAAAACTCACGAATCTATCTACTCATACTATCACTATCTTACTCTGATCCCACAACGGCTATTTACTACGTTAATTTTCAATTTTCCAAATGCCAGGCGGAAGAATTTCCAACTTCCAGGCCCAGCCTCGTGTTTTAGCCCACAGGGCAGCCCGTAACCCATGTCGTGTTGTAATTGGGTGAATAGTAAAATCATGTTACTCAAGCAGCTGGTGTTCTACGCGCAAAACGAGGTTGTTTTGTCTTCGTTTTGTTATCTAATTACACACAATTCATACAAAATGTAAATAATTTAAAAATAATCTGAAAAAATAATATAAAAATTGAAAATTAAAAATATACTAGTTTGATTTATAAATATTAAAATAAAAAAATTATATATTCATTTATTTCCTATTTTATATGCATTAAAATAGTTATATGTGAATTTGATAAATATATGTATGAAAGTAATTAATATGTATATGCAAGTGATGAATATATGTATGAAAGTGATGAATACGTGTATGCAAGTGATGAATACGTGTATGAAAGTGATGAATATACGTATGCAAGCGATGAATATATGTATGAAAGTGATGAATATATGTTTGCAAGTGATGAGCATATATATATATGAAAATAATGAATATATATATGAAAGTGATGAATAATTGTATGCAAGTGATGAATATATGTATGAAAGTGATGAATAATTGTATGCAAGTGACGAATATATTTATGCAAATGATGAATATATTTATGCAAGTGATGAATATATATTTGCAAGTGATGAATATATGTATACAATTAATAAATATATGTATACATATGTGTATGCAAGTAATGAATATGTGCATAGAATATATGCATGAAAGTGATGAATATATGAACATGAAGTGTTTCTAATTTTTTCCGAATGTTTTTTACGTATAATGAATATAGTTGCAATCAAATGAATATATATATATATATATATATATATATATATCTCGATGTGGCTTAAGTTTTCTCTTTTTAACACAATATTTATGAAATGGTTCGTAGAATGATTTTAGATGGCGCTCATTAGTTGAAAGTGTTGTCTACTATTTAGCAAGACTTTAGACCGCACTTGGCGACACTTTAAGTTTAAAAATGTCATCTAGTTTACTATTTATTACTTAAATCGAATTACAGCGGTTGTACAAAGTTATATGCTAAGTTTGTTTCAATATAAGTGAAAAGTTTGTGAACAAAATTTATGATAAAATTGACTTGACATGATACAAATCTTACGTCTCATGACATAACTTTTTTTATGTTTGTTTAAATAAGGATGTCTGTGAAGTTGAGTTTTTTTGTGAATAATTATTGTCTCCATGTTACTAATCTGAAATGAGATGGCCTAAGGCGGGTCAAATTTGACAACCTCAATGCCGCTACAATTTCCCATCTCAGATGGTCAACCGAGTCACAGTTACGCGTTCCATTTCATTTGAAAACCATGTCCATCAATCGAAATCTATTCTTATCCAAAATCTCATTAGATGCTGCTCGATTCACCGATATGTTGAATCTGCACAAAATACGCTCCTCGCTCAACCTCATGAATGGATCACTTGGTGTCAATGGGGAGCGTAACGTGCTCAGTAGACCCGATGTGTTGGTCTGTGGGCTTCTTTGGGAAGAAAATTACTATAGATGAACGATCTAATTTCCAAACATATGAGAGTTAGTAGGAAAGAGCAGTGTGAATTGATGTCTTTTGAATGAGATGCTGCTAATGCGTTTCATCAGTATGTGAATGAAACTCTAGCTTTTGTCTTCAAGAGAGGTGGGTTTATGTATGGAGTCTAATTGGAGAGGGTAAGTGTTAGCAGTGGCGGAACTAGAAATTTTAATTTTGGGGGTACGAAATTTTTTTTTAAAATTGAATGAGGTATAAAAATAAAAAATATAATATTTTTAAGTTTAATTGAGGGTATAAATTTTTTTAAGCTGACTGGGGGTACAAAAATAAGAAATATCATATTTTTAAACTTAATTGAGGGTACAAAAATTAAAAATATGTTATTTTTACACTAAAATATGAACGTTTGGTCGAAATTTGGGTGGACAGCAGTCCCCGCTGTCCACCCCTTGGATCCGCCCCTGAGTGTGAGGTTATTTTATATATAAGCCTCCCCATGAGGGGAATAAGGATATTTTGACTTAGTTAAGGGAACTTAATAGGAGAAGTTGAAGTAGGTTTTGGGATGAGGAGAGTAGGGTTTATATTTATCTTGTTCCCGAGTTGATTTTACGAAAGAGATTAAATGATATGGAGGTATTTGGAGAAATTCGATTCTTCTAAATCTCTCCTAACTCTCTTTTCAAATTCCTCCAACTTGGGAGGATTTGGAAGGAGTCCGTGACAAATTACAGTTTCACCATTTATATTTCATTTTTTCTATATTATGAGAAGATCATTTAAGTCAAAAAATACTAAATTATACTTTTATTTACTTTATCTCATACTCAGAAATACACTTTGTTTTACTCGTTTCTCTCCAGATCACTCATTGACTCAGTATCAATCATTTTTACATCTACTCATAAAT
The DNA here is from genome assembly GCA_002312845.1 of Kalanchoe fedtschenkoi. Lineage (NCBI taxonomy): Eukaryota > Viridiplantae > Streptophyta > Magnoliopsida > Saxifragales > Crassulaceae > Kalanchoe > Kalanchoe fedtschenkoi. The sequence continues at coordinate 649,907 of NQLW01000044.1, read as the reverse complement.
TATTTTTTTCCTTTCCTCTCCTCTCTTTTATAATCCTTTTCTCTTATTTTCTTTAACTTGGAATCAAAATCTAAGAAAACGAAGGATTTTACAATGTCAAGCATGGGGATGTTGCAGGCTGCTGAATTCCATGCATAAGGTTGGATTAAGGAGTGGATGACGGCTCTCGCAAAGATGGAGGTGAATGAGTATGGTGGGGTTGGTGTGCATTTTGAAGCATTTTTTATGAATGATACTTATATTAAATTATTTAACAAAGGGTGATTTGACATGGAAATGATGAAGATGATGATCTTAAGCTATCAAAGATGAAGAAGGATGTGGTTGTTGGTGTTAAGGATACTACGACGCAAACAATGATTTCTTCTTGGTTGTGGTTAAGATTATTGATCATCAAGTATGTCTTATCAGGTTTGTGTGCATGCGACTTCTGTCTCTGGTGACCGTCACACAGATAGACTGTTGTTATTTGGGAGTGAAGATAAGATAAAATAAGTGTTGTGACGTAGAACCTAGTGTAAGTGGGTTGATTCATTTAATGAAGTGATGTCCTTTTGTGAAGCGTGATAACTTTGACATTAACAATGTCGTTTCGTTTTTACCTGAACAAATTCAATAGCTTCTTCTTTGTTTTAATATTATAATGCTCACCATTCGAATGGAAACTACCATAACTTAAATCTTCATCAAGATTAGAAAACAAATCACACCCATCAAAATAAGCATAGTCATAAAACAAGAGAGTGTTTTGTAGTTAAAATAACAGCATTCCTTGCATTCGAATAATTTTCTACTCATAATCCATTTGATCTTTCATAGCTGCTTGGACACTCGCTCACTTCAACAATCATCAATCCTTGTAGGATATTCCCATCCTTATCAATAGTAGGGTTATCAAATTCATTCTCATTCTCCGAAAATAATTTTTGAGCTAAGATTTCAATCTCTCCATTATCTTCTTCTAACAATTCCCACTATTCAAGATTAATTCATCTATAATTGGCACGTTTATTGTCTCCAAAGCCGACATTTCAACACTATCAAATATTGACCTTAGGCGCGATATTTCTATTTAACAAAATCATTAAAAAAGATTATTATATTAGTTCATTTATAAAATCATCAAAACAAGATGATGTCCTTCTAACACACTAGCTAAGATGATTTGTTTTCAACATTTGTATTGTAACAAGCCATTTATCAATTATTCATAAACCTTAAACTATTAGCAACAACACAATGCAACCCTAGAATCTAGAAAGGCCTAAACATGAATGAGAAACCTTAAACCCTAATAGAATTGCTGAGTAGCACAGCCTAGAGAAACAATACCCGGCCGTGAAGATGGGCAACGTGCAGGGTCGACAGGCCAGGAGCATCTAATTTGCATATGAGAATCATCACTTAGGAGAGGAGATGAGAGAAGATGAGGGAGAGGAGCTTTGTGTTTGGAGAAATGAAAAGAAAAAAGAGATAAGAGAATTTTTTAGAAGCTTTGCACGGTTTAGAACTGTCACATTCGATAACAAACATGGTAGCTCCGAACTACAAAGCTCTTAATAGAAAGTAACAATTCAAAACCGTGAAAACTTTAAGACTTTTCGCGTTTCAGATTGGCACAAATCCTACTAGGCAGCCACAAGGGCATGTGAGGGGGCACAAACAGACGAGTTGCAATGGGACAGTTGAGAAAGTAAAAACCATAGGGCTTTGTGTTGTTGTGAAAGGCGAAAAGGGTATAATGAAAAAAAAATCAGAGATTGAAAATGAAGCATGTAGGGTGATTATATATGCAAAAAAAAAAAGGAGAATCCTTGTGATTGATGTAGTACTTGATTCTTCAGCATATTTTGTGCACGTTCCTGACCTCCTCCTGGTTTCTCCGCCTCCTTGCTTTATCCAAAGAGAGCGGCGAAGGCACAACTTGGGCTAGGGTTTCTAATTGGGGCGGTGTTGACAAAAAGCATCATAAATCTTCCGCTTTTCCAGTGGTTACTCCTTGACAACGGGGAGAGATAGGACATGCCGACGAAGTAGAGAGTTTACAGAAGAAGTGTTGTTGATTTTGTCATGCAGATTGCAATTGCTTTGTGGAGCAACTTGAACACGTCTTAGGGTTTAGGGACTCATCTTTTCTACATGGAGTGCAATTGTTTATAATTATTTTTTTATTCAGTTATATGGTTAAACAGAAATATAAATATTGTTATCCATTAACCAAATTGAATTTTTTATTTAACCGAGATCAGTTAACCACGGTTAAATTTTTTAATTATTTTCATTCGGTTAACGGTTTCCACTGTATTATAAACACTCATATGTGAGATACTCCCGGATTTTCCTCTCTCGTAAGTAGCAAGATATTCGTTAATGTAGAGATTTATTAAGTATCACTCATGTACCGGATAAAGAACAGATGTAGGAGCGGAGCGTATAAGTGGAGCGGAGCAACAGAACCTTCCTCATTGGGGGTGACGAGCCAGGATCACGTGGATCTAGGGGTGCGGGGGCAAAACCCTCTGATACGGTACATGGATAATTTTATACAATTGTACCTGTTATTATTATTATATATTCTGTAATGTAATCATAATTAAGATATTCTTATCAATAAGAAATACTCACTCATGACTCTGCTGAGGAACATAGACAAGTTATCGATTGTCGTTAAATTTTGAATTCTTTATTCGATGGATTTCTCAACAAACTCATATTCTTCTTAATAACGATTCGTCTTCAACTGGAGCGAAAGCATCATCCTTCTTTTTTCCAAGAAGCCTGCTTCGCAGCGCAGACAGACCAAAACAGACAATTTTGATTTTTGGGCTTTGATTTTTACATTTGGATTGAAAATTAAAATAGAAAAAAAGACAAAAAAAAAAGACATAGTATATCAAGGGCTAGGAAATTTCACTGAAATTGGGTGGAATATCTTTGGAGCTTATTAAAATATTTAAAATTACCCGAGACCCCAACACAAGAAAAACTTAAATTTCTTAATCACAAAAAGATGATTGTAATTTTTAAAATAGGAATAGTATTTCTTCATTTCATATTTTTTTCCCATTTATTAACGAGTAGAAGTTAAGTGATGACAACATATACGTACGAGATATGAATTCAATTCTTGTTATGAATTCTATTGGATGAGTGCGAAAACTACCCACAATATAGATTATCAAATAAAATGTAATATGAGAGGAATGTATGTGGAAATCATTTAATAAATAATTGTATATGTAAAAAAAAATCTAAAACAAAACCTATAGTGAGCTGTCTACAGTTGAATGAATGTGTTTGTAACTGGAACATTTAGAAGCAGGAGCATCAAGAAAATAGTATGATTCTTAAATCTTCACCAACTCATTTCTTCTTATTCTGTAGTTTTTAAGCAAAATGAACCAAAAAAGTCAACTCCATTTCTTAAAGGTCTTGTCAACTGTGGCCGGCATGCCTCTAATCTGTTATGCAGATTCTTCAAGGGCAAGGATTCGGGAACATTCTGTGAACTCCATCAATTTCCTTCACAGTCTCATCTGTCAGCTCTACTTGACATCCATTGATCACTTCTTGGAGCTGCCATGGCTTGGTAGCCCCAAAGACAGCACTAGCCACCAGAGGGTTTCTCAAAACAAATGCTGCGTTAGGGAGATGAGGAAGTAAAAATGAATACAAGTATTCAAATATCAGGGTATTTATGAAACCACATGTGTTTTGAGATGGGATCTGGCTATTTGCCAAGCTCGCACATGAAGAGCTGCACCCATTTTTACTCATGAGGCTCACTGTGTCAACATAGCGTACATATGTGAAGAGGATTAGGTATTGAGAGACAGGTACAACCTAAAGATAGCTGTGAATGTATAATAAATTCCGCAACAGATCAGCCCATGCAGCCAAACTGCAGGGCTCGAGAGTAGGATAAAGAATGAGCTATGAGGTGCAATACTACTACCCTCGCGGTTGGGGCCAGTCAAACATGAAGTTTACTGTCACCACTAACTGGGAACTCTTTATAGATTATGAAGCCATAAACAACTTATCGGTCAAAATAAAAGTACTAAAACGTATGTGACAATGAAATATGCAAAAGATGACAGATGACAGATGCATATATTGAATCATTTTTGTAAATAGAGGTTGCGTACCAATAGCAAGAGATATAGGATGGAGACCACACTTTCTCGCAATATCAATGTATCCCTGTAGATGGGAAAAACAATGTTTGAAGACATGAATGAATCAAAGTTAAAAATTGAAGAATAAAAAGACGATCCTAACAATATTCTACCTGTGCAACCGTTCAATCAGTATGATAGCATGAAAACAAGTAGCGACAACACGCACAACACAGTTTCATGATTCAGTGTCATATATTATCCAAATAACAATGCCAGAATCTCAAATATGAAAGGTTAGATTCAGAGCAACCCTGTGTAACCCACTGGCAAAAAACAAGATGACCTTATTGGTTTTGTTAGACCAAGTAAATCTTTCATGTAAACATTTCACTTTTCCGTGGGTTTGAGGGCTTTTTATAAGCCATATTAAAATATACAAATACAGACTAAATTGAAGCTCCTAACCTTGGTAGCCTCTTCAATGATCCTATTGGACAAACTGTATCTGGATTCCCCTTCTGAATATCTTCCTGATAAAGAAAGTCGCATCAGACACCTCGTTGAACTAAGGACATTTCCAGACAAAATCTGAGTTAATGAATTCTTGAAATGTAGACCTCGGAAAAGGTTCAACCGGGCATCTTTAGGACCCTTATCAGGTGAAAAGTACTTCCCAGATAGAATTCCCATTGCCAGAGGGCTATAAGCCAAAAGACTAATCCTAATTTCAGTAATGTAAGCAAAAAAATAGAATCGGCATTAGACACAGAAGATTATGTAAGATATAACAATAACCAAGTTTCGGTGTGAGGTCTATTAACTGAAGCATGCAATATAAACACGCAGTCTGTGGGAAACTGGACTAGAACTCTAATATGGAGATTGAAAAATCAAAATTTAAATCAAGTTGTGATTCCAATAAAGACCAGCAGCACCTAATAATAGAAACATTCTATATACCTCTCATGGTGACAGCACTCTGCCATTCCAGAATCAAATGTCCGACAGAGCAAGCTATATGAGTTCTAGTTGAATTCCAAGAAAAAGAGTATATAAGCTACAGCAATCACAAATCACACGAGAATTCAAGAGGAGCAAGTAAACTACGTTACCTGCACTGACACTATCCTAGGATGGTATGAAACTTTCTCAGCTGCCTGAAGGAACTTCATGACACCATATGTTGTTTCATTACTAAGTCCGATGTATCTAATCTACAAAGAGAAATTTTTCTACTAAGGTTTGGGTGTAATACTGAAAAGCCATATAAAAGTTTTTGACATCTACCTTCCCGGATTCAACTGCTCTACCCAAGGCATCAAGTTGATCCTCTACAGGAACTGAGCAAAACTGCCGTGTTGGATCATACTCAGTCTCTCCAAACATGGGTACATAGCTACATTGAAACATGTGCATACTTCAAACACAGGACTTTGCAGGATTTTTTTTTTGTCTTCTGGGGGTAGGGACTCATACTGAATATAATTAAGTCCATACAAACCGATCAGGCCAATGAATTTGATAGAGATCAATATAATCAGTCTGTAAGCGCCGTAAACTGCAGAAAAAACAACATCAGTATAATGAGATCGCAAATGCAAAAAAGCAAATACAAAAATGCAAATGAAATGACATGAAGTGAAACCAAGTCACAAGTTCACCAACACACCTGTGGTCAATAGCTTGTAAAATATTAGTGGGATCCAGAGACTTGGGCCCACCACGAATCCAGGTCATTTGTCCAGATGGCCCTGCAACCTGCAATAAAAGGCAACAGCTTTAGCCACACCACCAAACGGCATTCTACGATTACATAGCAAAAGAAGTAACTCAGCGTAGGCCAACCTTAGTGGCTAGCACAACACGAGCACGAGGAATCTTTGATTCTCTGATCCAGCGACCCAAGTAGACTTCGCTGCGCCCTTGCGTTTCAGGTCGCTGAGGAATCGGATACCTGGAGTCGCAAGACACTAACAACAGTCACTCAGAAGCAAGCGCCACTTTGATAAATGCATCCAAGTAGTTGTGCTAACATTTCAGCGGAGTCAAAGAAGTTGATTCCGGCGTCGAAGGCGTGGTCGAGAAGCTGAAACGACTGGCGCATCGAGTTCTGCTCGCCGTATGTCATCGTGCCTGAATCCATCACCAAAAAGTTAGCGACTCGCGATCATTATTAGGGTAGGGAAACACTGAATCGAAGGAGACAAGGAATAACCACCAAGACATAGCTTCGAGACCTCCAAATCCGGAGCAAGATTGAATGCAGGAACAGCGCCCATGAACCTCGACAGACTCTCGGTCAGCAAATGGAGGATATCGGTAGATAAGAATAGGGAAAATTAGCAAATAAAGAAAAAAACGGGGACGGAGATGCAAATACGGAAAGAGGAGAGGAGCAAAAATAAAAATTTATAAAAATTGTTGGAGATGCAGGGGATCGAACCCTGTACCTCTCGCATGCAAAGCGAGCGCTCTACCATTTGAGCTACATCCCCATTTTACATATAAATTCAAATACGATATAAAAATATTTTATTTACCATGACCCACCACATATTACCATCAGTAAATTTCTAGTAATTGTTTTTTTTTTATATCTTATTTTTTTCTTGGGCAGTTTCACCAAACATTATGGGAAAAAGTGTTTATTTATAATGAAGAAGGGTTTGGCAAAATATGGTTAGGATTTTTTTAATTCATAATTTTAAATAGAATATACAATTTTATGAATTTGAAAGAGACGCATATAATTTGGAATCAATAAAAGATTCGTTAGGCCACTAAAGATTGATACTCGGATTGACTTTTTATTCTTGATTAATAAATAGACCTGATAACAAGAGTGGGTTGTAGACCTCTTATGTTTTAAGACTTGCTTTTAAAGTATAATATTTTTTTGAAGAGTTGATATAAAGAATTTATACTAAAAGTGGGATAGAATCCTCCGCATAAGTCTTCAATGATCTACTGTAAATTATGATAATTGAGTTGAGCAAACAATTTGCATGAGGAGTTGAGTTTTGTTGAGTTATATATAGTTCAGTTGGTGTTTGTGGGTGTTGAGACAGACTTATATGTGACTCCTCAATTTTTATGTCTTTGAAATTGATAATACATTGTGAATGAGAAGAGACCTCCTTATATAGAGATTTATGGAAATATGTATTTGATGTTCTTTAAAGTCGAAGCCAGCATGCAAGAGTACTTAATGAACATTTTGGATCGAGCTTCTTAAATTGATCCACTCATGGTGAATGCCAGAGGAACGAGGTACAAGTTTAGATGTGAGAAGTGTGACAATAAAGTATATTTATTTAAATGTCAAATGTAAGTAGATAATCAACTTGACCCATGAATTTAAAATTTTGTGCAGGTCCGCTAATGACTTTGTAGGGAGAACATACTTATCTTTTGTATGTGTGTAGATTGCAATTTCTGATGGAATATGTTCTTAAATTTTACATAAAAACTCATATATATGATCAAACCGAACTGATATCAAATCGAGCTGAGTGGTTCGGTTTTATTACTTGCACGGTTCAGTTCGGTTTGAGAAAAAATGAAAGCGATGAAAATGGTTCGATTCGATTTTTTGAGTAAAGTTAAACCGAATTGAACCGCTACACCCTTACTTCCCTCCTCTTTTCTTATTTTAATACTTAGTTAGGGTGTCCAGTACATGTATGTCATCAGCTTACTAGCTACAACCGCAGCTCCCTCTTCTCATATTTTCTTCTAACTAATTAACAACTTTTCTTTCTTCTCACGTGCACATGCACCCTTTTTTAAGATTATACATGTTGAACTAGGATATTTTGTGCTCTGATTTTTCTCTTTTTTTGGACCTCCGACTAGGAGTGGCAATGGGTCTGTTCCAAACCCATTTGGAAGGATCCAGACTCAGACCCAATAATTTTATAAATATTATATACAAACCCAGACCAATTATTTGGATCTGTTAGACCCGTTAGACCCAAAATCAATTATTTTAATATCAACTATCAAATAAAATAAATAAATAAATATCAATTTATAAAAATAATAAATTATGAAAATATGTCTATACTTAAATTCATTTTAAAATTAAATTAAATTTTAAAAAATTATTTTAATTTTTTTTTTAAATTTAATTTTTTAAAAAAATATATATTTTTTTAAAAAAATTTAATTTTATAAAAAAATTATTTTTTTTCAAAAATATTTTAATTTTTTTTCAATTTTGTAAAAATATTTTTTTAATTTTTTTATTTTTAAAAAATATTTTTTTATTTTTAAAATTATTTTTTTTATAAATATTAATTTAGTTTAAATCCAAATAGAATAATAATAAAAAAAACTCAAAAAGATCCATTTTAAGGATCCAAATAAGTAGACCCTAATGGATCCAAGACCCAAATGGATCCAAATGGGTAGATCCTAACGGGTCCAAAGACCCAAATGGATAGACCCAAACCTAACCAAAACGGGTTTGGACGGATATGGATCTGGATCTACCCTACCCAATTGACAGACCTACCTCCGACTATGAGAACTAGGGCAACCTCTAGATGCAATGTAGTGTTTTAGTTATGGTGTGAAGAGATGGTGAGAAAGTCGAAGTGCAAAGTAATGCCGGAGAGGGGAGCTAGTGTATGGATGTGTATTAGAATTATTATTATTATTTATTTATCTTTATTTAGCAATTACACATGTAACTGAATATATTTTTAAATATCTAGTTTTAATAATGGGTAATATATTTTACTGTCATGTTAGAAACTTTCTCTACATTAGCAAGTTAAAAAACTAAATTCCTTTCATATATATATTTATTTCATCTACATTAATAGGACAATGATTGATTATGTACAAGTCACGGTAAACAAGTGAAATAATTTTTGGAAGATTAATTTAACCCTTTTACTTTCTAATTTATTTTATTTCATTCTATATTTACTAATATACCCTCCTCTTATTATTATATATGAAATAAATACAAATTATGTTTGAGCCTTATAGGTAGAGAAATTTGTTACCTATGGCAAGTAAAGCCCTTTACCTTTTTATAATCTTATTTTTTTTAATTCGCAATTTAAATTATGTTTTTCATTAAAATTGCAGTTAACAATTGCTTATCATCAAGAATGCATGGTTGGACCAAAATATCAAATTACAATTTATAATTATAATTTTGTGTTGCAATCGTGAATTAAATAGACCATTTATCCAAAATTATATGTGGACAAGGAATTCACAATTCTTAATTAGGATTTAATATGTATGGCTGGCTATTCAGGGCAGGTAGCAACTTCGCACGTGAAAAGCAGTCGTAGAGTCTAAATTAATTGAGAAAATCAAAAACAATTTGGGATATTTAAGGGTAAAAATCAAAAACATCCCCTGAACTACCATCTAAAATCAAATTCAGTACCGAACTATTTTTATTTTCAATTACAGTATCGAATGACCTAATGTAATACAATTTTATAAAAATAACACCTCAAGTTTCTTTAAAATTGAAAACAACCCTGGGCTGGACGGGTAAGGTGTGATGGTGGTGGAGGCGGCTGCGGTGGTGGCTGCGATGCGCTGGAGTCCACGTCGGTTGTGAAAATCGAGTAGGAGAGGGTCAGGGAGGTGTAGAGGAGGAGAAGTGAGTCGATCGCGGGGCGGCATCGGTCGGAGGAAGGCGAAATCGAATCGCCGCAGAGGATGGCGGAGAGAATCCGAGGAAGGGAGGCAGAGGGGGCGGAGGAGTGGTTGATCGGCGGCTGTCGGAGAAGCGCGGAGGCGGGGACGACGGAGGAGAAGAAGGTGGAGATGAGTGAACGAGCTGCCATTTTCAAAAACCGAGCCACAACTGGTGACCTCTGGAAGAAGAAGAGCTGGAGATTTGGTGTGGAGAGGTGCTTGGGTTGTTGTGGATTTTAGTCGTAGTGGAAGTGTATGAACCGTTGGATTTGTAATACATATCGACCAGTGCATTCATCACGAACCCGTCTCCACCGAACCCCAACCTCACAGCATCCCTGTGCACCCTCTCCCCTACCCGACCACCCCGACTCCGCCGCAGTCCTTCAGCACCCTGGGGAACGTGAACCCGTCCGGTGTCACGCCCTCCTCCCCATCTTGAAATACACCGCCAGCGCATCCTCGTACATCCCCGCCTCCGCATACCCCGAAATAAGCGCGTTCCACCACTATCGCAGCTACCACCGCAGCTGCCTCCACCGCCATCACACCTTACCCGTCCAGCCCAGGGTTGTTTTCAATTTTAAAGAAATTTGGGGTCTTATTTTTATAAAATTGTATTACAATTAGGTCTTCGGTACTGTAATTGAAAATAAAAATAGTTCGGTATTGAATTTGATTTTAGATGGTAGTTCAGGATTTTTGTTTTTTACCCTAAAATTAAAAATAAAAAAGAATATTAAGGAATAAAATATAGTATTAAATATGACCTTTTGAGTGAAGCCCAACTTGCGAATTCACTTTTGGGTTGCCAAATGCTTTTCATTTAGAAGTCGTTTATCTCTACCTGATCTCAGTTCGCACAACACTTTATATTCCACCATCAAATGTATTGTCTAACTGGCCCGCCCGCCCTTTTCAACACTAATTTCTTTATCCGGATTTTTATCTTTACAGTCGTATCAGTATATAGCAATTAAAAATTAAATAATTTTAGTAAAAATAAAATTGATTTCTTCATAAATAAGAATACTTATGTAAATTATAATTTAATTAATATTATTATTGTATAATAATTATTATTATGTATATGATAGATGGAGAATAAATCTAATAACGTAGTATAGAAATGATGGTATTTAATTTTACAGTCCTTTTCAATAAGATTCCATAAATAAATTATATCCCCGACTTTGACCGACAAAACCGGATCCTATTGTATCTGGGGATGGACCTTCACCTTCATCTCCTTCATCAAACTCCAACCAAATTATAAGTACGAAAACAATAATATTTAATCATTTCAAAATATGATGGTTTCAGAAATTTTAATTTAAGTTACGGATAAAATATCTCAACATATAGTGATGTGAGTTTCAATTAGTGACATACAAATAATAGAGAGTTAAATGAAATTAAACAAAAAAAATTTCTGACGAGAGTAAATCTTAAATATGTTTTTGCTCATCCGATATTATCAAGATTTGAATTAATGATTTGAAGTTGTTAGACAACATCTCAAATCAATAGACTAACATTAATAAATTGATTCTTAGTTGAGTTAAGAAATTGAGTCAAAGTAGAAGGGTAGATGTTAGATTTATTTTTCTTTACTATTATTTAATTTGATAAATTATGTTTTGTATTAGACTATTTGGCTATGGAGTATAAAATTAAAATTTAGAGTATATACAAAGTAAATAAATTTGGGTTGGATTAAAGGTATTATTTATTTGTCACTGGAAACAAGTTTACAACTTTATTGACTTACACACCTCAACAAATTCAATGAAGGATAGATATATAAATGAAGTGTAACAAATAACCTAAATATAAATAAATAAACAAATTTGAATGAATAGAATTATATATCAAAATTAATGATTTTCTCTCCTCTTTTCTTTACGGATGGTCGGAATCGGCGGCGTCGTCGTCGGAGTTGAGAATCCCCAAAGTGAGCTTCTTCTGCCACTCGACGCACTGTGTGGTCGGCCGCGTCTTCTGCTTCCCTGCCTTGTTCGGGCACGAATTCTGCACCGGCGGCACCATGCAGTTATACTGCAGGCACAGCGAGCTACTCGTCGGGATCTCCGCCGTGGGGTTTATCTCAATCCCGGTCAAGTAATTATGCTGCAGGTACAGAATCTGTATGCTCGAAGCCAGCAGCCCCTGCACGAAGTTGGCCGGCACGCGGCCCGAGAACTTGTTGTTGTTCAGGTACAGATTCGGCACGCTCGAGAACATGGGCGATATCTGGCCGTAGAACCGGTTGTAGCTGAGGTCGACCGTGGAGATGGCGACTTGGTTTTCGGGGAGGATTTGGCAGGAGAATGCGTTCCGTTGGAGTTGGAGGCTGGAGATGGGGAGAGTGAAGATCTTGGCCGGGATCAGTCCGGTGAAGAGGTTCATGCTCAAGTCCACGTAGTTAAGCTGGTCCAGTCTGCTGAGCAGGGCATCCACTTGGCCTGAGAACCGGTTCCAGGAGAGGGAGAGGTACTGGATTGAGGGAGGCAGAGAGTAGGGCGAGATTGTGCCGTTGAGTCTGTTGTGGTTGAGACTGAAGCGACTCAGAGTTTGGGAGGTGAAAACAGGGACTGCTCCAGACAGCCGGTTGTGGCAGAGGATGAGGTTCGTCAGTGTCGGAATGGTGCCGATCGAAGCCGGAATCTCACCAGTCAGCACATTGTAGCTCAAATCGAGAGTCTGCAAGCTCCTCAGGCGGCCGAAGCTGGGCGGGATAGCTCCGGACAAGAAATTTCTGCTGAGGGCCAGAAATCTGAGATTGTTGCAGTCGGAGAGTGTGGAAGGGAGAGAGCCCATGACGCGGCCGGGGACGAGGGAAAACTCGACGAGGGAGGAGAGCTGGCCGAGGGCGGGATGGAGGCGGCCGGAGAGGCCTGGAGAGCCAGCGCGGGGGTCGCCGAGGTTCAAAGCGACAACTTTGTCGCCATCGCAGAGGACGCCGGCGAAGTCGCAGGGCTCGGCGGTGAAGTCCCAGGAGGAGAAGAAGTCGGAGCCGGGGAGGTCGGTTAAGGAGTTGCGGATGGATTGGAGCGCTAGGAAGTCAACCGGGTCCATTATCGCCATGGATGAAAGCATCAAGCTTTGAACTACAACAACACAAAAAGCAACAAAGTTATTTCTACATCCGAGCTGAGGGCTGTCAAAAATAGAGCACTTGGCCATAATAATCAATCAGAAAAAAAGATTCGAGCTTTGAAATGAAATGTGAACACAAAGAGAGCTGTGGAGAAGAAAAGGGAAGAGTCGTTGAAGGAGGTGGTCGTGGCGGAGCGCTGAGGTTTTTTTTGTTTTATTTTCAGGTTTCTGCAAGTGTTGAGAGAGAGAGAGAGAGAGAGAGAGGGTTTGTTTTGTTGTACAATGTATGCTTCGTTCTTAGTATTTCTTCCCCTGTTTTTCCGTGTTCTTTGTTTTGTAATTACTGTATGCTTACTCACTTCTCGTCTCTTGTTTTATCGGATAATGAGACACAATAAATGATGTGGGTTTTGTTCTGTTGTTTATTGGGATACTGGCAGCTCTGGACTTTCAAACGGTTCTCCGAGCCTACGTGGAGTGTCCCAACCTCACTTTTCATCAGGTTCGGAATCTTCAAAACGGCGTAGTACTATCACTTACACGAAAAATTCTTGGATGGATACAGCCATGTGGTAGACCGGGGACAAACAAATGTGAAAGCATCATATGGTACTTTGACCAGCTACGTGATATTTTGAAAAATAAAAACAAAAATTGTGAACTGTATGCGATCAAGGGGAGCATGTGACGCGAGTGAGCTGGTGGAGCCAAAAACCTGACCAAGCGAAGTATTGATCAAGGGAGAGCTGTGACATTTCTCCAAGTGAGGGGGAGATTGTAAAGGAAGAGTACTTGACAAATGTCTCACATCGGCTAGTGAGGAGAAGATGAAGTGACTTATATTGAATTATTGAATCATGACTCACAAGTTTAGGCTTTTGAGTCATAGTGGAAATACAATCCAATATGAGTCGGCTCTGGAAATTCTCAACAATTGGTATCAGAGCCCATGGTTCGATATGAGACCAGTATGAGTCAGAGTGAGGATACAATCCAATATGAGCCGGCTCTGGAAATTCTCAACAATTGGTATCAAAGCACATGGTTCAATATGAGAATATTATGCGGGACATGGGATGTGTGAAGGTCAAGGGCTGACACCCCAAGTATCAAGGATGTTGCAGAGCAACGAGAGTATCCAAGTGAGGGGGAAATTGTTGAGGAATAGCACTTGACAAATGTGACAAGGTGATTTATATTGGATTGTTGAACCATGACTCATAAATTTAGGCTTTTGAATTAGAGTGGGGATACAATCCAATATGTACACGGCCCAGAAATTCTCAACATGAACCAACAATTAAATATCAAGTGTTACTTTGACTTTTCAAAGTGACACGTGACGCCTCCTCATTGACGGTATTAACAATCCAAGTGATGTACTGTATCCATTCAAAAAAACAAAATTTCTCACTAAATATATATATTAAATAAAAGAAAAGCAATAGAAGCCCTTGTGTCATTTTGTACAGGATTATTGTATTGTGCTGTGAATGTACATACATATGAATAAACATAGAGAATTGAGTTATGGAAAGAAGCTGACATCATCAACCCAGTCTTCTGAAACAGAGGAATTTTCATATACTTGGCACTCACTTTGCCCCTGAAACGATTTTCAAATCTACATAATGTACATACGAAGAGTTGGATAGCTGGTTCCTCCATGCAAACTTTGCAACACCACAAATCTCCATATCCCCACCATTTTACAGTGGTTTCATGAATCTGCAAGAAGAAGGGAGAATTAATTAGTTAAAAAAGAGTGGAACACATTTGGAGAACTTGAAGCGGGTTTGATGGTATTGCCTTCTTCAAAGAATGCAAACATTCCACCAAACATGTCTTCTTGCCTATCCTCCTCATTGTCGCCTTCTTCCTGATTCACTGTTTCCAAGTTACTACTGCTGTTTTTTGCATCATCACTTGCAGGGTTATAATTGTGGCTGCTGCCAGCAGCATCAGATGCTTTACAATATTCCTCCTGGAAACAGTGGCTGATATCTGTTGGGGCCTTCGACATGAGAGGTGCCTTCTCATCCACATCTGCGTGGTGGGCAGTAAAAGAATCGGCATCGAAATGGTTGTTGGTGCAGCCGCTATCCGAAGAAGTTGTGTTTGAAAAGCCAACAGCTCCTTCAGGAGATTGCACATCACAGCTGGCGCTGCGCAAACTGTTATCAGCAAAATTTCTTAAATTGGTATCTTGGCTCCTGGATTGGCCAAATTTTCCATCCGCTATCAGAGGCTCCGCAATAGAACCTCCTCTTCGCTCATAGGAAAACTCATTTAGTGCATGGGGAACTTGTGCATATGACTTTTCGTAAGGTAGATGGTCCAGATCTAAGAGATTCTCAGCTCTTCTTGATGATCCTGAAGAAGAATTAAATATGAAATCAGTGCCTCCAAAAACAAACTAATAACACTTGCATAAAATAATTAGAAGCCATGGTCTTACCCCCATCTGAGCTCTCAGTCGAGCTAAGAGACGCCGGATTTGAATGATTCATGACAATTTCTTCAGTGACTTTGCCTTCAGTGATTCTTCCTTTGCCTTGACTAGTCTCTGAAAACAAAGTACATAGATCCCCAGAAAGACCTCTGCAAGAATTATGAATATAGAAATCAGCCTTACGAGCCAGTTACCACACTATAACAAATAACAGATCCTTGTCGATACAACATCATAGTTGGTCACCAGTGAAGAATTGTTCTGTTTGGTGCTGCTTTGCGTTGGAATTGCTCAAAGCAAGGAAAGTGCAAGCCATTCAAAGGGGCTTACTTCAAAATAACACTTAGCAAATCTATCACTGCCACATGGCAACGTCAACCATTCAGCATAAAATGCTGACACTTATTAGGAGCAACTAATTGCACCACATACTGTGGAAACAATTTTACCTGTCATTCCAACGTAATTTGGCACCATGGTAATGCTCAAACACAGGCAACGGATCCTTCCACCTTATTTCAACTTCATTAACAGGGAGCTTCTCAATTTCTATCTCTCCCTCGATATTTTCATCAATTTTTGAGAGAACCATCATGTGAAATGACACCTTCAAGATGAAAAAGCATTATAAATCACGCAGAAACATATTCCAAATAAGATTGCAACAAGATTGAAATGTACCTTCGACTCTTGCCAAGAGAAGCTCCCAAAATTTCTTTGAACCTCAGCCTTTGCTAGATAAAAGTGAGACCTATCATGAGCTTTTGTACTTGCAGCGGTGCCTGAAGTCTTCTCCTCTATTTCCCGAAAATTTGAGTTGAGAACATCCTTGTCTTGATCAACAGCCGAGGACTCTTGCTTAGAGAAGTTTGGAAGCAGAATACACTCTTCCCTTTCCTGCCAATCTGTTCTTCTGCATACATCCCACCATTGCACAGCTTCAACTTTGACCCTTAGCTCGTCATACTTGCTATTTTCAATTGAATCTGGTTGAATTCTCGAACCTCCATCATTTGCTTCAGGACCAATGTAAGGCACAAGTTTATGCTGAACCACATGGCCTGATGGTGTATAAACTAAAAGATGCTCCAAGGTATTGTTTTTGGAGTTAACATGTTGAGGTCTGCAAGGAACAGAATTGTGAAATACAGCAGCTACAGCTCCAGAAGGAACAGAACCCTTCCCAGTTGAGAAGGCAGCAGCATTACCAACTGTGCCAAGCCAACCCGAATCACTGTTTCTTAAACGAGTGACAACGGCAAGAGAAATGGGTGATGGTGCCGGAAAAGATGGCTGGTTTGTAATGCAAGATGAAACAGACCACCATGGTAGAGGGATGACTGGAAACAAGGTGGGCTCCTCACACTCGGAATGAATGGTCTGAAATCTAGCATCACCGCCAAATGGAGACAGAAAAAAGATATGGCATGTTCCCTTTGATGATACAACAGCAACCCATTGACTGTAGCGACTGAAGCAGATGTCTTGAATCACCTGTCAAATACACCAAGAGTAAACAAGATAGTTCTTTAGTCAACCTACACTGACAAAAGGGGAAGTTAAATATCGACACTGGAGGCATAAAATTATACTGACAGCTGATCTTATTCCACGATGCAGCTTGTAAAGATGCACATGGGAGGACCTCCAATCATAATTCTGGGAACTTGAATTGCCTCGAGTCACAGAGGGCAAGATTCGAAAAATGTTGATGTTATTTCCATAAACTGAGGCAGTGACCAGAAGGGTCCCACTTGGATCAAAACAAATTGCTGAAATTGGACTAGAATGAGCCTTGAATTGAGATATAACGTCTCGGGTAACAAAGTCCTTTACCACAACCTGTGATCAGATATGGCGGTAAAGGTAAAACGGAGTTCCATTGAAAAAACACTCAGTATTTGGCACACGCAAACTCGTAACTAAATCTTCATAAAATCAAGAAACATACGACCAGATAAAGATGAGACAAATACGACTAATGAGTAATGAGTAGACTTATATATTATTATCCTAGCATTCCAGTTCATGAATAGCATAAATCATCTGATAATGGTTGCAGTAAGAAACTTACAACTCCAGCATTATCTGTTTCCGAAGTTGATTGCCAGCCAGTTTTCCAACCTGTATTTGGCGAGACTGGAGAATTGGAACCGTCGGGATGGAAATCTTGGTAGTATTTAGAGAGTGTTTTATAACCCTTGTCCCCTAAGTTAATAATCCCAGCAGCCAATTGTTTACTAGATTCCACTGCATATCTGGCCACCAAAGTGCTATTGCTCGGTGAAGTTGACAGACTAACACCAGGAGAAGAAGTAAGGTATTGGGGGCTCAAGCGGCCACTATTTGATGACAAAGGAGTACTAGAAGCATAAGCTAACCATCTTGGACCTACGGCCAAGGGACCATAGCCAATATTAATCCCAGTTGTTCCCGGACCTCCCAACTGAGGAACAGGATAGGTCAGCACGCTAAACTTATTTACAAGAGTCAGTGCGTCAAAGCAGTATATCTGTCACAATCAAGCAGAATATTAGTGACATGGACAATATTTTGTTATCATAATTTTGGACAAAATTATGATAACTCAGAATTAATAGTGCCATAAACTGCATGGTGATGCTTACTTGAGATGGAAGCCCTACAGCCACTATACGCCGACTGCATCTAACCATACATACAGCAGAACGGAATCTCAGAACATGTATGTAACTGTGAGACCTAAGAGAGTAAAATCGAACAACAGTAGAAGAGTTTGTCAAGTTTCCTGAAAGAGCCTCTTGACTACCATCTCTGCCCATATTCATCGCTTGGTATGGGCCCACAGATGAATTATTAGCGTCATCACCTGCAACTACCAATAGTAAAGGGTGTGATTCCCCAAACCCTTCTTCCCCACTGGACATATCAGGCAAGGGAAGCATCTGTAAGAATGTAACGGCACAATCGCGCTTTGATACCAGTTCATTAACATTTGAGGCATCCTCGACGTCAAGGACCTGGAAGCCATTTTGATATCCAAGCAAAAGAACATTCTTGGAGGAAGATGAATCAAGCTCTAGTTTGTCAAATCCAGCCCAGGTAACCTGTCAGTAACACAACATTTCAGAAGTTGTATTGCAAGAGTTGGCTTAAGTAACTGGTTCATACCACACTAAGCCAATGTCCAGCAGTTTCACACTGCAGAAAAAAAAAAGAACAGTAAAACAGAATTTGTAATAGTTAAGGAACGGGGAAGACATCATCTGCAGTGCCAGTAAGCATGTCTATCGAACTCCCATAGACAGAACATACAGATACAACCAGAAGGACTAGTTGAACCCATTTCATTAGCTTGCCCATACCTCGGATCTACCAAGAACATAATGAAAGAATGACACCAAATGATTGGCTTGTGATCAACCTATCTGTACTAATCATCTACTTATATATATATATATATACCTACGCCAATCAGATTTGCTGTAGTAGATATACAAAAGTACTGAAATTACTCAGAATGAATTAAAAAGAGCACCCAACTTCTCAAACTTGTAAATAAGCTGCAATCCCCAAACCAAAGCGGTGACATATGAGATAAATTGTTTACTTCCCCAGAACCCCAGAACATGATATGTAAACTGTAAAGTTCAAGCGATGATGAAACTTCAAATAGCTCAATCAGTTTCAGTTGAGCTTACATTCCAAATAATCAACGAGCAACCGGCCTAACAGCTAGGGAACAATTAGCAACCGGCCCAATCAAGAGCAGGATAGCAGACATATACCTGATCCTTGTGATCGTCGGCAGCAGCAGCAATGGATGCGGCAACGGACGCACCGGCTGACCTAACGGTGGACGCAACAGTGGTAGCATTCGTGGAGACGGTCCTGATACAAGACGATATGATCTTCAAGGAATTGGGAAACAAGCCACCGTTGTTCCTTCCCCTACTCTTCCGCATCCTCCTCCCCCACACCCAAATCAATCAACTGCCTGCCGACTTCAAATTCAAAAGTCGAAAAAAAAAACATCAACGATCGCCGACGATCGTGGCTTCCATGAAAATCCTCGAAATAAAAATCAGAAAAACTAAAAAAACAAGTTGTGGGTGTTGCTGGGTGAGTTGGAATGAGATGGATGTGAAGTTATGCAGTTGTTGTTGGATATATAGGCTTTGACTAGTTGCAGGAAGAGGAGAGGCTTTATTTGGACTCGTGTGTCAATCTGCTTCACGCTTTCTCTCTCTTCTCTTCTGCTGCTTCTTCACCATCATCAATCCTTTATTTTGCTTCTCTGTAAACACAATACGACACAACTCTTTTACCAACTGTTTTTCCTCCTCCCCTAATAATAACTATGAAAAAATACTCAAAAAGGATTGGAACCATTAATGTTTATCTAATTATCATCAGTTTAATATTATTTATTTGATTTTTTAAATATAATTAATATTATTAAATTTATTAAAAATTATGTATGATTGAGTATGAAAAGACGTCATTTTTTATGTGCGCAAAACAATATTATTTATTTTGATAAACAAATAATGTAATTTTCGCACATAAATCTAAATCTTATGATAATATTAGTTTAGAAATTAATAATAAATTTTATTTTAGAAAATCAATCCAATTTTATTTTCATCACATCCTTTTCGAACATCGTGATAGTTCGGACCACAATTAGATAAGCGGTGATAGTTTAGAACTCTTTTAAGTTTTATCCCTAGTAACTAATTATCATGTTATTAAGGTATTATTCATTTGCATTTAGGGGTGTTCACCGGTCCAAAACCGGACCGGACCGGACCGGAACCGGAATCCAGAAAAAGTAAGGACCGAAGACCGGACCGGATTTGGATCGGTCTGGACCGGATCGGACCGGAAAATTCCGGGTTTGGACCGGAATCATAAAATATAATTAAATTTGAATAAAAATGTGAATTAAAAATAATTTTATTTATGTATTAAATAAGATATATTTAAGTATTTTAATAAAAATAAATTTTTTTATTAAAAAACTACCAAACCGGTCCATTCCGGTCCGGACCGGAATTTTCCGGGTTTGGACCGGACCGGAACCGGAATCCCAAAAATGTATGGACCGAAGACCGGACCGGAATCCTTCGGTCCGGTCCGGTTCGGTCCATTCCGGTCCGGTTCCGGGTCATTTTCCGGTCCGGACCGGATTTTGAACACCCCTATTTGCATTAATTAATAGAATAGAAAAGCATATATTTCTGAGAAACTCACATAAGTTCTTCCACCATTCTATTGAAACAAATCTAAAAGTAGATTTATGTCATGTCACCTATGATTTTATCATGTTATCTCACTATTCTCATAAATTAATTTTTATAAACTTTTCACTCGCATAGACCTATGTAAATAGTTAAAAATTGATTGAAATAATTAATTATAATTAAAACAGCATTTTTAATCTTAAAGTGTTGTATAAAATAAGATTATTGAATTTTAAAAATACTAGATTATATAGGACACTTTAAGTTAAAAGCAAAGTATAAAGCCCGACACAACAACTACATATAATACTTTTAAGTTAACAGCGACGTATATATTCTTTCCATATAATACACTACACTTTTAGAAAGCAATCTAGATTCTATATATGATATTTTTAATTTAAAGAAGTCGTATATTGTCTAATCACGAACCACTTCATATAGTTGAAACATTCCTCTATCAGACTAACATGAGCTTTGCTCCAATTCAAAATGAAGCGGTTTGTATTCTGACACAAATCTCTTCAAAAACTTTCAATAGGATGCCCCTAAATTACTACTCAATTAATTATATATTTTATTGATTAAGCACTATTCAAACAAAAAAAAATATGTGTGACACACAAGGGAAAGCGAGAAAGGAAATAGACTGGAGATTGACAGCCCAATACGTAAGACGCACCTCAATAATAATGAGTCTATAGAAAGCTGGCTGAGGTATTTTGTTTGGATTATAATCCGGAATGGCCAAATTATCTTATGTTTCACTCCAAATTACATGATTAAATTACTAATATTGTATTGTTCACTGTTACATGATTAAAATGTTAATATCATAAGTGGATATTTAGTAGAAATATTAGAAATGAGATAATATTATTAATATCATTAGCATGCTTGGTTCAAATATAGGAATGAATATTAGCAATTTGTAGGATAAAACTAATATTTTAAGATCGTATTAATAATGCACTCTAATCCCATATTATCTACCAAACATGCATCAAGAATATTATTTTACACGTATCAATATATGATTGGTTACTAAATTTAAAGATAATATGAATTTGGGTGGCTGTGAAATTGCTTGGTTTTTCATATCAAATTCCATTTTTTATGGAAGTACAATAATCAGCATCCCAATATATGGGAGTACATGGTATAATCAATTTGTATACAAACATAACATATACACAAATAGAAGTCCGCGAAAGTGTAACACAAAGATCAAAGATACCCACACACGGGCAACAACAAAGATTAAAAAATTCATCAAAGGAAATTTTAACGAGAGAAGAGGAAGACTTCTAAACAGTGGTTTGACAAGTTGCGGAGAAATCTTTAACTTCTATCGGATGTATTTCCATCTCTCATCTGAAGAAATTCATTTCGAAAAAATATTGCCATTGTGAATCACATCACTTTTTCTAATGTGAGGTCATACACAGACGCAAATGGCAAACATAAAAAAAATTTCTTTTTCATGGACTAAAAGTCTCACTTGCAATCCACTCCTTTTCCGCACTCTCATGATATTTGAAAAATCCGAACACTATTCCAACTTATTAACTTTATATTCGAATCGATTACGTAAGAAATACTCTTGACATGAATATATAACCGCGTTTTAAAGATAAAACTTTAACTTTTGTAAAATTCACTTTTAAGTGCTAATTACATTTTTTAGCAAAGGCACTCCCTCATCAAATTCAGACGCATTATCAAAAATTTAAAAATCAAAGAGCAAAATTGAATTTTGATTCAAATCTTCTCATTAGTTCATTCGAATGAAGTCTCATAGTATGAAACTTCGCGCTTCAATTCCATTTGCTCTGCAAACGGCGTCGTTTTCCTCTGCAGATCATCCTCTATTTTCTGTTTTTCGGCAGCTATACATATAGCTCTCTTATATTGATTTTGGTCACTTTTGCAAGATCAATAAAAAACAGAGTTCTATTTAGCGTGATCTTCTCTCGTCAATATGCAGAAACCTTAGCTTTCTGTCATGGTATCAGAGCAGGAATTCAGGTGAGAATTCATGCAATTCTGGTAAAATTCAGTTCAATTCTTCAACAGACTTGATCTTGCAGCATCAAGTCTTCAAATCTGTTAGTCAATTGCTAAGATCTGATCATTCTTTGCTTCATCATGCATCGATCTTCTTGATCATCTTGAGAATTGTTGATCTGATTCTCTGATCATCATGCCAAATGTTGTTGAAACTCACGCTGAGACTACTGGTGTTTTTCCTCAAGTATCAACAAATTCAGGTACTGATTCTCCAAATTCACAACTTAGTCTGCGACATGCTTACTATATCAAACCTTGCGAACATTCTGGTATGAAAATCATTCCTATCACACTGAGTGGAATTGAAAATTTTGAACCATGGAAAAGAAGCATGACGGTAGCTTTGTCTACTCGAAACAAATTAGGATTTGTTTATGGAACTGTTGAAGTGCCTGGGACGAATTCAGACCTGTGGCTCGATTATAATTGCTCTAATGAGACAGTTGTTGCTTGGATACATAATACACTTGAACCTGAAATCTTTAAAACTATAATGTATATAAGTGATTCAAAGGTTCTTTGGAATGAACTTACCACAAGATTCAATGAGAAAAATGAATTGAAAAAGGCTCAACTGCAGACTGAATATTATTCCATCAGATAAGAAAATCTGACTGTGGATCAATATTTCTCTAAATTCAAGGGGCTAAAAGATACTATAACTAATATGGTGAACATCAGAGGATGTGATTGTTTAGTATATTGTATCAAACACTCAGATGAACAGCTTGAAGAGGAAGAAAATTAAATTATGTATTATCTGATGGGCTTAAGAGAGGAATTCATCACTATAAGAGGAAATATTCTGCTTATGCAGCCTCTGCCCAAGTTAGATGCAACTTATTCTATGATTGTTCAGGAAGGCAACCAAAGGCACCATTCTAATAAGATTCTGACAGATGCCACTGCCTTGTTCAACAGAACAACATACTCAAATCAACTACAAACTGACAAGATACAAATCAACTACAAACTGACAAGAAATATCAGAGGAGCAACAATGTTGTTCAAACCAAAGATACATCAGTAGAATGCAGCTACTGCAAGAAAATTGGTCATACCCAAGTGCAATAAATCCTAAAACAATAAAAATTCTAGAACTTAGAAATATTAAATCTCATAAAAATAATCTAAAACGACTTCATTTCAGCCGCTAGAGTATGTAGCTTATATACCCTGACATGGTATATATGCTAAGCCCTATTTATAATTAATTATTATATTTATAATTAATATATTTAACTCCGACTAACTGTCCGATTAATCCCCGCATAGCTGATTAATCGCTAGACTTTGTACTCACCGTTTAGCGCTTTTTAGAACACCGGTCCTAGATGACTCGAGGAGCAACATTGAGGCATCTATATGTGAGTGGATTCTCGAGATGCAAGCTCTAACATTGTAGCAAATTGTACATAGGTTTGGCAGCTGTGTGACATTTACATTTCGATTTCAGTGGGACATTATGTGACTCACTGTGTCGATTAATATGATGACAAGTTTTTGGTTAAGAGCAAATGAAGAAAAGGCAATAATTAAGCTACAAACTGCTTTACGCTTGAGCTTGACTGAGTCAACAGTAAATGTTTTATGATATTTGACATGCACCGGCACTTGCCAGAGTACCCAAGTTGTCAGGTAAGGAGGGTCAATAAACTTCTGGTGTGTGTTGGTTAAGGGAAAATGAGAGAGGTAAAAGGAAAAATTTAGAGAAAGTTAGAATTTTATATTTGGTTTAGAGAAAATTTGTTAAAAAAAAATTGAATGAAAAAAATTAGAAGAAAGTTAAAATAAATTAAAGAGAATTTTAAACATTTTATTCCATTTTAAATGAAATAACGTAAAATCAAATGAAATCGATAAGAATTTCATTTTCCTTCCTTCAAATTTTACCCTAAACCAAACACAGCCTCAGTGAATCCTCAAAGTTGTATCAACTCCTTTCAATATTGGTGCCTGGGGCTGAAATAATGATTAGTTAACTTTGAACACCGGATGCTAAAAAAAAAACAAATGGAAAACAAAAAACCCTTGATAAAGAAGCAGTATTTATATCTGTTACCAAGTGTTTTATTTGGTCATGGATTCAAATCCGGGTGACAATATTTGACTAAGCCATGAATCTAATCTAATCAAAGAGTCTGGTTCTGGATTCAAAAAATATAACGCGCTCTGATTACAAGGTAGCATCGATTACGCAATCCGACCAACAAGAATTGATTTTGTAAGTGATGTGCCACCGGTGTTGGTGGCCGAATAACAATCTGTAATTCGTTGGCCTCCGGTTCAAATACCATCAGTGGATCATTAGTGGTTTGGTCTGGCAAGGGATGCGGACATGTTGGATGAAAAGGTTTTCAGCAGAAGCTAAAACTATCAGATTCAAGTTACAGCAGGCAGGTTGATTGCATCAGAGAAGAGAATAATCAGCTTAGCTTTTGGAGACTTGATCCCCGCAGAAGAATTGCAAGCAGCAGCAAGATGAGAAATGTGGATTTTGTAATTTCCTTCCGACAGAGAGTGCCCTAGCTTGTAGCTTAGATAGCATCCATCACGCACTTTCTTGCTCATACAGACAAAACATCATGTGAGAAACGAAAATACTAGCAGCCAAGGTTTAATAGCAGCAGACGAGATGAGTGTGTGTTTTAAGTAGAGAAGGTGACTGGATGAGCAGGAGCTGGTTGTGGAAGTGGAGGCGGAATCCATTTGCCGTAAACCCACTCGCGATGCAGCCTGATGTGATCCTTGCGGTGGATCTGGAGCAGCTCTTTGGAGGTCCTGAAGTAGAGACAGTATATCTGCTCCCTCCTGCT
>NQLW01000044.1:590741-605727 GCA_002312845.1 Kalanchoe fedtschenkoi | reverse complement strand
TGTAGATAAAGTGTAATCAACTAGCAGAAGTCCATATCAAAACACTATAAGCCAGGATTGTCCATCTCTCATTACATAACGAAGAACATTTAGCTCTAGTTGATACATTGTAAGAGATTGAGGTGCAGACAGAATATATCAACGAGTAAATTGGCCGATCAAAAAGATTTGCTGATGGCTTGTCGAGTGTGGGAATTGTGTCTGCAGCACTAACTACTTAAACAAAAAAAAGGTGCCAATCACAAGTCCATTGAAGGTACTACCTGACCCCTCCTTGTTAATGGATATGCCGTTTTGGAACGTTAGAGGATGAGATAACAAAGGTAAGCAACAAGGTCTACAAAAGTTTCATAAAACAAAAAGCTTGATCGAAAGTAAGCTTTAACTTGTCCAAAGTGAAAGCTATGTGTACCTTTATCATACCTCCCGGTTAGAATTTTATTGAGAATTTTGGCCACTCCTGAGGTAGGCAGAATCTTAGTCTATTGGGAACCAAATAAACTACAAATAGTAAAGTCCTTTTACGTGAGTCATCTTATACATATGGAAGTCTAGTTGAGGCTTTTTCTCTTTGAAATTTCGGCCATTTATGGCTTACATTGCCTTAGGGATAGACAATCTCCTTGAGACTTGTTATTGTATATTATTGCTTCCCAAATGCAAAAGGCTTGGCTAATTGGCGGTGATTTTAATTGCTTTATTAATCCTGAAAAAAATGGTTTAAAGGTTACAAATAGGAACACAATGGAGTTGAAATTTTTGTAGAGGCACATTTCAATGCTTTGACAATCCATATTCTGACTCACAATTTACCTGACTGATTGCATTTGGGTGCTCTATTTTTTTTGTAAACTAGTTATAATATTGGTTATTCATTTATGGGCTAACCAATTTCTTATCCCTAGTGTGATTTTTGTTTTTCCATTTAATTTCTCCGACCACACCCCTGATATTAAAAGCCTCCTTAACCAGAAAAAGGGTTCTAATATGTATTTTAAACTATCACAATTTTGGTTGGAAATTTCATAGTTTAGGGAACTTTTATTAAGTAAATGGGATATGTTGGGGAGTGTCTCTAACCTCTGATGTTCGTTAAACAAATTAAAAAAAATTAAAGCCGTACTTTTATCTCTGTTTGCTCATATGATAAAAAATATGTCACAAAGAGTCAAAAAAATAGAGAGGACCTATTACTTGTGCAAACAGATATTTTCAAAGATCCAACTATGAATTTTCTACTTGTAGAAAAACAGTTTTCCTCTGAGTTGTTAAGATATGAAAGGCTTTGCAATTTTAAAAAATCTAGAATAAAATGAGCAAATGAAGATAATTTAAACATATCATATTTCAATGCATGTAAAAGAAGGAATAAGATGAGAGCATTTATTAAACAACTTTATGCTTTGGATTTCTTTGAACTAATCTATCCCATTGATATTCAAAATGAGATCATAAGTTTTTTCGAAGTCCTCCTAACAAGAGTCTTTTCAAAATGTTGGAGTGTTGTTGGTAGGGATGTGTGTATGGCTGTCAAAAGTTTTTCAAAATATTCCTCAATACCTCAGCCTGTAAATGCCACAATTAGTGCCCTTATTTTCAAAAAAAGCACCCTTTATGCCTCTTAATTCAGAGCAATCTTTTGATGTAATATTTTCGAGAAAATTACCTCAAAGGTAAATTACAAATAGATTGACCTCTGTCCTTAATACTCATGTTGATTTGAGCTAAGATAAGATCAAATTAATCAGTCTATTTTATACCTAACTCACCTGATTCTTAATTGTCTATGAGTCAAATTTAATTATTTTAGCTAGTTTTCATATTACAGAGTGAATTTAAGGCTTAATATGAAAATGTGCTAAAAGAGTAGTTTTTAGAGAAAAACAGATAGAATTAGATCGAAGGACAGAAGTCACTGACTGAGCAAGCACAGAGCCGTGTGCTGAGGACTGCAGCTGTGCGTGTAGTGATGTGGCAAATGACAGTCAAGTGGCATGAATAAAAATAAAGATTTAATTACGCTTACTAAACAGAGGCTATGAGCATGGTCGAGCGTGTGGTGGTTATTTAAAGGGCGCGTGATGTGAATGAATTTCCCAAAATTGAGTCAACAAAATTGGGCAGTGTTTGAGGGCTATAACTTTCACACTTTATTTACGATTCATTTGATTCAAATTGCAATAAAAATTGAAAACATAGATCTACAATTTCATATGAGGAGTCAAAGTCTACTTCTTGATGCATTTGCACCAATAAAGTCAACAAAGTTAATGTATAGAACTTTCCTAATCGGCTCTCGATTTCTAATTTCTGGTTTCGATCATTATCAAGTTTATGATTCCAGATCTTTCTCAAGAGATATACATCAAAGATACTAAACAAATCATGCAAATTATCATTATAAAGATTGTTATCACCCAGAAGTATATAAGGAGGTCTTCACCCCCTCATTCAAGTGTATTGTACTACATCGTGCGTGTTGAGTGCCATCCTACAATACCAAGTCTAAGCATTACAGAACGAGGCTACCAGTGGAGGACTATAACAGACAAATAAAGGAGCTAATAGGGTTTGTAAGAATTATTCCTACCTATCTTATCATGTATTTTTTCATGGAGGACATGCGTGGCTAAGTTCCCTTGTGTAGTTTAGGCTTTATAACTTGTAAATTGTTAATGTGAGATTATTTTCTATATAAAGTCTATATATTGATGTTATGTTTATTAAACTTTAACTGAATGATTGCTTTTGCATGACAAACTTTAATGAATGATTGCGAATGACTGTGTTGTTGGTGCATGATTTCTTACCACTAATCTAATTGTGAGGATTTAGACATGTATCAACTATTTGAGTAGTAAATTAAAAAATGTTTTGTGTGCTCATGTGGCAAATACACTCCAGGTATGTGTGAGCTAGATTGCATTGACAGAACTCCCTAACATTATTCGTTAATGCAAATGTCTATTCTCTATGCTTCTGTCTCTCATGATTACATATGAAATTTATATTGCTGGTGAAAGGGTATGATGATATTAGGGTAGGATCAAATATTTACGCCTTTGCATAATATCTAATGCATGACGTTGTATATTTTGCTGGATTTGGTTCATAGCATGACTTCCGTCTCTAGTATCAATGATAACAATAATCACAAGTTAGTCACTAAGCTACACGTCTATCTATCTTATTCTCTTCTTTTCTCTTAGTTTTGTTTACGAATCAATTTAACAAAGTCCCATATTATGTTTTATAGTTTGTTTTGTGTCAGTTAATGTTGAGCATATTAAGTGGTATTATCCCACAACGCCCAGTGGAGGCTCAAGATTGATACTAATATATAGTTGGGCTCCCGCCAATTGATTTTGAGTATGGATCCAACAATTCTACATGGTATCAGAGCGGGTTTTGGCCGCACTCTTAGAACATGCCCGTGACGGTTAACTAGGTCCGCACGAGGTCCTATTGTCGAGGTTAACAAAGGTCCTCGCAAGTGAGGGGGAGTGTTGAGCATATTAAGTGGTATTATCCCACATAGCCCGGTGGAGGCTCTAAATTGATTCTAATATATAGTTGGGCTCCCCCACTCATAGCCAATTGGTTTTGAGTGTGGATCCAACAATTCTACATGGTATCAGAGCGGGTTTTGGCCGCACTCTTAGAACATGCCCGTGACGGTTAACTAGGTCCGCACGAGGTCCCACTTGTCGAGGTTAACAAAGGTCCTCGCAAGTGAGGGGGAGTGTTGAGCATATTAAGTGGTATTATCCCACATCGCCCAGTGGAGTCTCAAGATTGATCCTAATATATAGTTGGGCTCCCCCACTCATTGCCAATTGGTTTTGAGTGTGGATCCAACAATTCTACAGTTAATAACCTTATAGGTCCCTGATCTTATAGATTTGACCCTTAATTGCTGCTTATAAATGAGGAAGGTAATTTTATTTATATAACACTCTCAACGATGGTATTATCAGTGCTTTCATTAAATATAGGAGCATTCCTCACAATGTCCTTCTGGCCCAAAATTTGGTTCATGGATATACTAAGGGGTGAAAATACGGTTAATAACCGACCAAATAGGAAATTCGGTTATCCGAACCGATTAACCGACCGAATAATTCATTAACCGTTAACCGAACCGAATTTTCGGTTAACCGAAAATTCGGTTAACCGGTTAATTTTAACCGATTAACCGGAATCTTTACCGCTGCCAGCACGATGTTGATAGAGGGTAAGGATATCCGCAGAGAAGCCCGAGTAAAGGTCGGGGATCTTGGAGATATGCTCGGGACCTGGGACCTGCCGCCTGCCGAGGTGACTGCTCAGGACCTGGGACCTGCCGGGGTGACTGCTCGAGGGGGGACTGCTCGGGACCTGGGATGACCGGACGACGCCGCGCGACACAACCGGTCCTCTCTGCGGTTCCGCGCGACCTAGATCTGGCAAGGCGGCAACCCTAATTCACTGCTCAGTTAGCCGAATTGGGCGTCAAGGACAACGCGAAGGCACGAGATGGCCGAGGACGAGCGGTCGAGCGCCGTGGAGGAGGGAACTCGCTGGCCGAGGATGAGCTGTCGAGACTCGAGCGCAACAGCCAACACCACACCAGGCTGCAGGCTCGCCACTCGCACGAATTAGGTTAGAGTTAGACTGCAAAAATCAAATTTATCGGTTCGGTTAATCGGTTAACCGAATCCGAAAATATATTTAACCGTTAACCGAACCGAATTTCTCGGTTAATCGAACCGAATTTTTCGGTTAACCGAATTCGGTTAACCGCGGTTAATTTTAACGGTTAATTTGATTCGGTTAACGGTTAAAACCGAATAGTGAACACCCCTAGATATACTAGTGAATTTATTAGTCCTAGAGGCACCCTAAAAATAAATTTGAGGAAGGCTTATAATTCAGTTTTCTGAGAGTTCATATTGAAATTACTTGGTTACCTAGATTTTCCATTGAGATTATCTAGTAGATTGAAGCCATGATATATACACTGCTCATTTTTCCTTGAAAATTAGTAAAAGAGAAATCAGGCGAGGTTACCCATTATCACCTTACCTTTTGTTTTGGTATGGAGTACCTTAGGAGGCTACTCAAGAAAATTGGTTAATCAATGGACTTTGGTTTCCACCCAAAATGTGTCAAATAAAAAATCACTCATTTATCCTATGCAAATGATCTTATGATTTTCACAGAGGTTGGTCTTAAGTCCCGTTGTCTAATGAAAGAGACTTTGTTCCTTTACTAAGGCTACTGACCTTGGAGCAAATATCACCAAATCTTGAATATTTGTGGCAAGAGTTAAGAAAAGCATAAAGATGGAACTCCTAAATCTAATGAGATTTGTTGAGGGCATGCTTCCCATTAGATACCATGGAGCTCCATCATCTTCTAAAAGGCTCATAGTTGAGGACTTTGATCCCGTCATAAAAGTCATATTGAATAAAATTCATTCATGGGCCTAAAATTATTTTCCCTATGCTGGTAGAATAGTGCTTATAAAATATGTGTTATTATTCTTAAAAATTAGGGTGACTTTTCATTTTCCCTAAAATATTCGTCAAAATAATTAAAAGGACGCATGGAGAATTTTTGCGGCCTGGCATTGAGAAATCTAGTGAGACTTTAGTAGCCTAGGAGAAATATTATTGGCCCAAAGTAAAAGGTGGGCTGGGAATAAGAAAAGGTATTTTTAGTAATATGAAACTTGCATGTTCCCAAACATGGGACATTTTGTTGAAAATAGACTCATTATCAGTGAAATGGGTTCAATCATATTTCATCAAAAATTAGAATATGTTAGAAATACTGATCAATTTAAGTATGCCTTGGATAACTAGGAAAATGATTTTAAATGCCCAAAAGTGTAAATGTATGATTTCATTTTCAAATTCTCAAGTTACCGGACTGCCCCAGGTAAGCCTTTTAGGTCGTCAGCATTCTATAAATACCTGGCTAATGATTATGGTTTGGAAAACATTGTGTTTGGAAGCTTATGCTGGAATATTTTGAGAACTTCTGAGCATATGTTCATTACTTGGTTGGCTTCCCAAAACAGGTTAAGTACTCGAGATAGATAAAACATGTTAGGTATTACAAAAGATGTGCAATGTTCATTATGTAAAAGTGGAAATGAATATGTGAACCATCTGTTATTTTACTATCTTTTTTCTAGAAATTTGTAACTTACTTGTTTTAGATAATTGACATTCAAAAAATAGTGGTTGACATCAAAAGAGGGTGTGAACTGACTATAAAATTTGGTGCAGGGTCTAAAATAAGGAGAGGGATTAGTTTTGCCACCATTTGCCTACGCATTTATGTCCTGTGGAGTGAGATGGTAGCACAAGAGTTTTCAAACTAGAGGAAGAAGATATATAGTTTGCAAGAGCTAAAGGTCATATTGACAAGGATATAAAAATTGAGATACAATGTAAAAAACATTAAATGGGCGAAGGAGATGGGCACTGAACCTGCCCTAATTAGGAAGACACCAAATGGATGTCTGGAGATTCCATGGACAAAATTTATTGGAAGATTAAATGGCCTAAGACAGTTAAAAAAATTGACTTTGAGGGGTGAGGTTTTAAATAGTTTTCAGGGAGCAGGCGTAATCTTATATGTGCACATCTTTCCCTGTGTTGTATATGATCTAGCCGTGCTAGTGTCTTCCCTTAGTTGGAACAATTGAGGCCATAGTTATCAGAACCGGACCGGACCGGCCGGTTCGACCGGTTGGACCGGGAACCGGACCTGGTACCGGTCCGATTCGAAATTAATACCGGGGTGCACAGTGAACCGGAAAAAATCGGATAAATCGGCCGGTTTTTTACAAGATCGGTGAACCGGACCGGTCCGGTTGAACCGGTTTAGTGTAATTGATGGTTTAATTAAGGTTTAATTGCATATCATTAATAGTCAAAAATTTATTTTATTAAAATGCTTGAGCTGGGATTCGAACCCAGCCCTTTGGGCTTCCATGCGAAAGCTCTAACCACTAGACCATCAAGATATTTTATGATTTTTAGGATAATTAGTAGATTAAATGTGATATTTGATAATAATTACATTTAAATGAACCGCCGGTCGAACCGGTTTGAACCGCCGGTTCAACCGGAAAACCGGGAACCGGAGCCCTGACCGGTTCGACCTCCGGTCCGGTTCTGATAACTATGATTGAGGCTCTCAAATGAGCTCTTTTTATGTGTGAAACTTAGGTTACTCAGTCCTTAGAGTAGTGTTGTTCATTGAGATGATGATGAGATTGTATTTTCTGTACAAGGTTTCAATTTTTTATAATACGAATTGCCACCAAGGTTTAAGTATAAGAGATAGCGCCTAGACAAGGACATGCTTCCTATCTCCATAAGTGGAATGACTAAGATATATTTTTCCATCTTTCGAAAATCACGGAAAGTGACGGAACCATGCATTTAAAAGATCAAAAAATTATCGAAACAACAGAAACAACCTCCCACTAACTCATTGGTACTTTCCACCAATCTTCCTGATAGAGCGTTTGGAAAAAAATAAGTCAATACCACTTACCACCCCCATCATCAGTGATCCAGAGAGTAACTTCACCTATTTGACTTCATCTTCGTCATCCTTCTTGAGTATGATCTCGTCCTCTAAATGTATGGATCCATTGCTATCAAATTTTCATTTGGATGGTACACAATCCTATTAAGCATTTGTACCAATCTTTAGGAATGACGAAATGGATTTTATTATTGATTGCAGCTGGCCGCTAGGACCAACTTTTGTTGAATTTGGCATCTATAACTTATGCATTAGCTTCTCGATCAACTGCTATCATCTGCCATGCCACGAGAGTGATTATTGGATAGACATGTCGCGTTGAAAAATAAAAATAATATGTGATAAATATTCATTGATTGTAATTTTTTTATGACATATTAATTGGTTAAACTATCACATGATATCTTTTGAACTGTTGATCTATAATTTGCCGTGAATCATATCCAGTAAAAATGATTCTTCATGTTTCATCACCTAAACAAATTGGGAGCAGAGGCATAAAATGTCAAATTCCTTTAAAACGAGTTTTTATTTCAGTGTTGATGCACGAATCTATGACAGTGTCACAAGGCAAAGTGAAGCAATCAAACAGAAAAAGTGGGGTCTGATAATGTCAAAAGTTTGTCTGGCTGGGTTGAGCTAGGCCCTGCCGCACCACGTTTGGATGTAGTAATAGAGATAGCTCGTTGAATGAGTAGGAAATCTATAAGCTGAAAACCAAATGAAAGTCTAGAAATTCTATAGAAATAATTTATTGAAAAATTAGATGATCTAAGTTGTTCAAAAAATTTGGCTGTGAGAGCTGAGGTTTTGAAGAGTTTTGGGGGGGGGGCAAGCTTAAGCTTATATATGCTCATCTTTCCCTTTTTTGTATATGATATGGCTATGTCAGTGTCTTGCCTTTGTTGGAACACTTGAGGCTCTCAAATGAGCTTTTTTTTTTGCATGTGGAACTTTGTTTCCTCAGTCTTTAGAGTAGTGTTGTCCATTGAGATGATGGATTTTGCACTACCAACTTCCATCAAAGTTTAAGTATAAGAAATAATGGCTAGATAAGGGCACAATTCCTATCCCCATAAGTGTAATGACTAATATATACCTTTCATCTTTCACAATCACGGAAAATGGTGGAACCATGCATGCCAAGTATCAGATACTTTTTGAAACAACAGAAACAACCTCCCACTAGCTCATTGATACTGTCTACCAATCTCCCTGATGAGGCATTTTGAGAAAATAAGTGATCCAGAAAGTGGCTTCACCGACTTGATTTCATCTCCGTCATCCTTGTTGAGTATAATCTCGAATGCTAAATGCATAGATTAATTGCTAGCAAGTTTTCATCTGGTTGGTACACAATCTCGTCAAGCATTAGTATTATTTTTTAAGAGTAAAGAGCGGATTTTTATTGGGATAAAACCCAAAAGGGGCTCTGAACTATCACCACTTACTCAATTGCGGTTAGAACTACCACGATTTCCAAAAAGGGTGCGATGAAAAAAAAAATGGACTGATTTTCTAAAATAAAATTTACCATTACATTCCTAACCTAATATTATTACAAGACTTAGATTTGTGTACGAAAATTACGTCGTTTGGTTATCACTCTTTTTGGAAATCGTGGTAGTTCTGACCGCAATTGGGTAAGCGGTGATAGTTCAGGGCCCCTTTTGAGTTTTTCCCCTTTTTATTATTGATTGATTTTTTGGATTTGACGTCTATAACTTATGTATTAACTTCTCGATCAAGTGCTACATCATTTGTCATGTCAAAAGAGTGATTTTTGGATAGACATATCACAAAATGACACGTGACAAACATTCACTGATTGCAATTTTATTTAATTTTTCAACATGATATGTAGTTGGTCAAAACTGATACATGATAAATTTTCAATAATTGATCTATATTCTATTTGGCGAAATATATCCATCCAAGAATAACTTTTAACATTCTGTCATCTAAACAAATTGGAAACAGAGGCATAATATGTCAAATTCCTTCCAACCGAATTTTTATTTCATTGTTGATGCACGATTCTTTGACATTGTCACAAGGCAAAAGGAAACAATCAAGCCGAAAAAGTGAGGTCTGATAATGTCAAAAGTTTGCGGGCTGAGTCGAACTAGGCCCTGCCGCACCACGTTTGGATGCAGTGATAGAGATAGCCCGTTGAATGAGTAGGAGGAAATCTATAAGCTGAAAACCAAACGACCCGGTCGATCCAGTCTCCTCCTCCGGCTTTCTTTCTTCTCTTATTCTCTCTGCTCAACAAATCAACGGCTTAGGGCTGCGACTGCGACTGCGACAAACGTCGACTTATCGCGTCCTTACGTAAACCCAGCACAGGTTACTCCCGTCTTCTCTTTATCGATTGCTTCCGATGCCATGAGTGCTGCTGGCTAATCATCTATTTCTTTGTCGATGCTTATGCTTGTCGTTGTGTATTGTTGTTAGCTGACGCCACTAGATTTGTATGTTAATGGATGTTAAATAAACTTTTTAGCAAGTTAAACCTGAATTTCTCATTTCTTCTTAGCAAGCTAAAGGGTCGATTATTGATTGATTATTGGTGAATTGAGGTTTGTTTGCAGGGCTGCAATTCCTCATGTTTTGTCTGCCAAAAGTTTGAGTCATGAGATTTGACTTTGTGGTGAAAGCTAAGCGGTTTATGTGAAGCTTTTCTACTTCTATTAGAGGGTAAACATAATGTGAAAACATTTAAGTTAGAATTGAAATGACATAGTGAGGTAGCGTTTAAATAGCTTTTTACATTTTTATTCTTGTTGAAACTTCACAAGTTATAACCGTCTCTGCATTCCTGATACCTACTTGTTTGCTTGTGCTTTCCTTGTCTCATACATGTATGTTGTTGGGTTATAAGAATTAATTAATGTGATTGAAAGAATAGAACATAAATAAGAGTTTTTCGAGAGCTTTAAGGCTCTGTTTGGTTTAGGAAAAATGTGAGGGAAATGATAATGTGATGGAATCTCATGGTTGGTTTAGAAAAATTTGGGGAAAGGAAATTAGATGGAAAATCAGAAAGACAATTTGAGTTAATTAAATTGTGGTTTAATACTTTACTCTATAATTTTCCACCCCTAACCAAACAAGATGAAAGTAAAATGTAACCCATGAGAAATTCATTGTCCATCTCATTTTCCGTTCATCTAAATAAAACTGAGGGTAAAAGATTGCTCTTCAGAATATGTAACCTCATTATGTATGGATCAAAGTGGGATGGTTGAGAAAGGTTTAATCAATCGCTCTATGCAGTAGCTTTCTCATGAACATATTGCTATTCAACTGCCTTATTCGGATACCTAAGCCTAATGAGTGTTCTGTTCTGATCTTTAGTAACATGTTAGAATAAATATGTATAATCATACATTTGTGAGCCACTAAAGCTGATCAGGTCGAAGCACCCAACAGCTGACACAGTGTGGATCCTGGAGTTATTGTTTTCATGAAAATCAAAGCATCAGGCTGTCTGCTGAATTCTATTTTATTCTACTATTTTATAATTTCGACGTCTCATGTCTGAAAATACAAAATCTTTGCAAGATGTGTTTGATTGTAATTTATTCTGGTTATGCACTTTTTATTTAGTTTATCATAATTGAAAGGAGCTTGCTTGCACTTTATTTTATAGATTTTCACCATAATTGGAAAATGACTGCACATAAAGTTGCTCATGCCA
The DNA here is from genome assembly GCA_002312845.1 of Kalanchoe fedtschenkoi. Taxonomy (NCBI): domain Eukaryota; kingdom Viridiplantae; phylum Streptophyta; class Magnoliopsida; order Saxifragales; family Crassulaceae; genus Kalanchoe; species Kalanchoe fedtschenkoi. The sequence continues at coordinate 594,476 of NQLW01000044.1, read as the reverse complement.
CCCTTAAGGGGCCGAGCGTGGTGAAGGAGTTATGTATTGGTGCTGTGCTTGGATTGATGGCTGGTGGTTTGTGGAAGATGCATCACTGGAACGAGCAGAGAAAAGTGCGGGCATTCTACGACATGCTAGACAAGGGTGAGATCAGCGTTGTAGTAGAAGAATGATTCTCTACTTCGATTTCAATCTTATCCTGAAGAAAAGAGTTTTTCTTGAGATTTGGATGTAAGAATAAATACACGGCATGCATACTCAAACAGTGTCTATTCACTGAGAAGTTGTCACTCATCCTTTTCCCCCACTTCATTGACATTTTGTAATCTAAGCTTCCACTAAATATGTTGACATCTTTGTTTACAATGTATGTGGTCTTTAGATGCATTTTTCATAGAAGCAGATCAAACATGTCTGATGGAGGTTCCAGTACAGCTTTCTCGCTGTTGCTTTCACATAAAAGTCTAAAAAAGATTCGTGTCCACAGTATGAATGTTGTAGTGATAGAATCTTTTGAAGCAAAATATGATTTCAAAAGATGAAGGATTACAGTGATGGTATGTGGCTTCTGAAGAAGTCTGGTTGCAAAAACACAAACATTTTCAGTTTAATTGTTCAATCAAGGATAAATAAATGAAGGAGAAATGTGCACCATAATTTCACTTCTTGGCTATGTATCATTGCTTGCAGTTTGATATTTCAAATGCAGTATTTCTGCAGCCATGTGTCTGTTTCCCAGAGAACATGCATGACGCTTTCCCTTGCACAGTAGCAGTGGCTCTCCAGCGGAAGAAGTACAAGCCGACAGACCGCGCCATGGCCCTTCAACACCTTATACAATCTTTCCGACTGCAAATATTTCCAACACATTCAGTTCAATATAAGTCAGTATACGTAGAGTGGTGAATTGTATGTTACCTGCATTGTGAGCGTCCCGGCGTTGTTGTCCTCTTCGCCGTGCATCAACAAAAGAGGCTTTTCAATCCTGTCAGCTGACATAAAGGGACTCATCTTCACATAAGTATCCATAGCTTCCCATAATGTTCTCTCCTCGTTCTGTGTTTGTTTTTGTGTCACAATGCCCAGTAGTTACTACACCAAAAACTTCCATTCCCAACCATAATTACAAGCTTACATTGTCGTTGGGTACCTGGAAGCCAAAGGGAGTGAGCGTCCTGTTGTAGGCCCCGGAGCGAGCAATCCCGCAGCAAAACAGATGGGGTGCGTGAGCCAGGAGGTTGGCAGCCATGAAAGCCCCGTATGAATGACCTCCCACAGCAATGTTTTCTGGGTCAGCCACCTGAGATAACACAAGGATGAATCTTCTACAAAACACATTTATAGTAAAATACATGGAACACTTGTCCGGCAAGACATGAGAAAGGAATAAAAGCCGACTTACTCCACGCCGGACAATCTCTTGGACTGCAGCCTCTGCACTTGCCACCAGTTGCTCCACAAACCTGACAAGGTCACATGACTTGTTAACAACTTCGTGTCTGCTATTTATAACTGTAATGAGAGCATGGCATACCTGTCATTTGCATCTTCATTTCCCTCCCCGATTATGGGGATTGTCGGATTATACAATACTACAAACCTGTAAATCAACAATTATAAGTTTCTTTAGCTCCAGCCTCCAGCCACGTACGACGTAGTATAAAGTTTGAAATATAGTATGTCGGAATTGGTTCATGCACACAGACAGACCTCCTGGCTAACCATAACAGGGGCGAGGTTGGTCCTATGCCAGAGAATTCATTAGGAGACTCGCGCATCTGCCCTGCAGCGTTTCGGCTGTTGAATTCCTCCGGATACGACCACATGAGACATGGCAGCCGACCATCTGTCAAAGGATTATACCCTGGTGGCAGGTACAAAGTTGCTGTGAGCTGAACCCCGTCCTTCCTTCGGTACCTGATCATTTCCTTTTGCACTGATTTTAACTGTGGATATGGATGCGGAAAGTGTGTGATTTGAGAGGCTTTTCTGTCCGATAATCCAGTAACGTAATACTGTGTGTTCTCTGTGTTAGACTCCCTGGACATAATAATTTTCAGCTGATCAATGCATATGTCGCCTTCGTTCTGATGCGGAACCAGGGCCACAACTGTTTCATAGTACTTTTGTCGGCTGCTCTCCCATACACGCTTTGCTGTCCCTGCATGTCTGAAATGTCTTGCACTAATCAGACCAGCAGTAGATTAGATCAAACAGTTGTTGGTGTATGAATAAATTGTTGTCAGCTCACATGTCCAGCAGGTCAAGGAACGGAACATTCCCTTCAGGTGTTGCACCAAATCCGTTAAGTAAAATGTAAGCTCTGTCATCATTCTCCTTCTTGACCTTGGCAACTACCTGAGCTCCTGCCCTGGTGCTAAGCATCATGGGACGACCAGGGTCACTGTATACATCTTCTGATGACCGGTCAAATAGTATCCTAGGACTCACATCCCTGCTTTCAGGAGATATTACCCAGGTTCTACTTCGCCTTGTTCGGTGCCATGCCTCGTAAACTAGAGCCAGTGACTCATCACACCATGAAACGCCACTACAGGAAGCAGATCAATTAAACTGTCAGTGATATGTTCATTGAGATTTTATATGAGAAAACTCATAGGCTCTGTAGATCTCTCCATGCCTGTAGCGGAAATCCAGCTTGAGTAGCACCACTGGGGCATCTGCTTCAAGTGGCTCGGCAGGCTGGGAATAGATGATGTCGCGTGGAGACACTTCCTTTCTTGCATCTCCTCCGTCTTGTGTCTCAACCCTGGAAAGCGAGATAAAAAATCACGTAATGCATCACAACGTCATCAAGCTACAAAGTTTTATATAAAGATAGTTTACCAGTAGAGAGTGGATGGTTTGTCTGCTCTCCAGCTGATGCAGCGCATCCCTTTACGAACGCTACCAAATGCAACGGGCATGTCTTCCGCAAGAGGCAAATCGCAGAGCTCCCTCACAAGCCTCCCGCCACATGTCCACAGCTCAACCTTGCTAGGAAACCTCCAGCAGGGGACGCTGAAGGAGTATGGGCGGTGAAATGAGGTGAGGATCACATATTTTCCATCAGGAGAAGATTCAAATGACTGGTAGATCCCTGGCGGACCCATCTCTTGAACTTTTCCATCTAAAGAAGCTAACATAAGCTGTGAGGTAGCGTAGTGCTCAAATAACTTGACATCATGCTCATCCTTGAGCAGGTCCTGAAAGGTTCTGGCTTGACTGATGCTTCCCTGCTCATTAGACTCGATCTTCGGAGCAGGTGGAACCCAAGGCTTGGCAGGTGGAGCACCGCGAGCTGTGGGAATGGTGCTCACTAGTAATGTAGAGTCATCTATCCAGATATAACTATTTGAGGGAGACAAGCAAACACAGATTCTTGAATCAGCTGAAGAAGTTACCAAGAACAAAACCAAGAAGCTAAGGGCACACTAATGCCTACTTGTCGTAAACGGCATTCACGTAGATATGATCCATTGGCTCGAACAATGGTCTAGCTCGACCAGTTTCCACATCTGCGATCCATATCCTGAGCTTGCCGGTGCCGCTACCACCATCCTGCGGAAAACATTTCATTAAAAACAAGATGAGCAGGTACATACAGAAGTTGGCAAAATCCTGCCCGCAAGCAGAAAACTCATAGTAAGTTACTCATTTGGAGCTTACCTCATTATAACGAATGTTGAAAGACAAATGCCGGCCGTTCGGTGACCTGGGCAGTTCAAAAGGATGGATCAGTTT
>NQLW01000044.1:578877-589191 GCA_002312845.1 Kalanchoe fedtschenkoi | reverse complement strand
ATCCCACATCTGAGTTTTGACATTCTGCTTCGACAGAACTGAGAGTTGCTCAACACATTCAAGTTCAAATGGCAAACCGTCCAGTGCTTAAATATTTTAGTAAGATTAGTCAAGTGATAAAATGCAGCTGAAATACACAACCAAATCCCAAAATGAGACTACTATTTACATAAAAGGCACATGACAATGACAATGCCAATGACAGACAAACAACATTATGTTCTTGACTCTCAAAGTCATGATCCCAACCTCACGAACCTCATGGATTCTCCAGTAAATCAAGAAGCACAAGCATATAAAAAGATGGACAAGTCTCCAAGTCCATGAACTTGGAGACCAAAATGATGGTTAGCTCACCGCAGATGCATCAACAGGAATCATCTTCACTGACTTCTGGCTTCCAGCTTGGTCGAGGAAATTTGATACCTGCTTTAACGGCAGATCCAATGATGTCAGGTTTTTCCTCGTACACTGATTTTTGTTCCTGTTTCTTTACCAGATAATCCAATACTTTCAAAATATTATCAGCTAGTACTTCATTACTGGGTTCAAAAGCTTTCTTGCCAGCTCCACCTTTCTCAGTCTCAGCAGCTCCCTCATCACCAGGTCTTTTGTGAGTTTCTACCATACTACCATGACCTTCTACATCAGACCTTACTCTACCAACTTCATGACCAATCTGTGCCCCACTAACTCCTTTGTTGCTGCACGTACCAAAAGATGACGGCAGTATGCGCTTATTAGAATTAACATTGTGTGAAATTGATATGTTGCTAGCAGAACTTCCAACTCTTTTAACTCGCTCTACCGCAATATTATCCGGACACAGCAACTCATTAACTTTACCTGCTCCCACAACTGCGGAACACTTGCTAGCACCAATCTCAGCATCATGCGAAATCCTAAATGTTTCTCCTTCAACTGAACATTCATGGCATTCTTCTACAACTCTAGCAACTTCAACACAGTCACTAGAAAGCACTACAACTTTGTCTATCATCACATTCTCATCCATCACAGCAGCTTCAGAACATTCCTGTATTTCTTTCCCCACTGCCAACTTCGTGCTAACATTAAGACCATCACCAATACAATCATCAACAACCCCAACAGCCCTAACAGGAGCACACTCCTTATCTTTCCCCAACAGACCACCCACAGCAATTCTCGACCTTTTTACAACAAACTCAGCAACACCCATCTTAGAATCTCGGCTCAAAATCACCGTCTTCTCCCCAGTATCCTGACCTCCGCAGTCCACAGCGGCTCCAACCCACATCCTCGCCTCGCTCAGTGAGTGCGAGTGTCTCTCCGGTTGAGTGCGAAACGCCTCTTTCTCCTCCCTGTTGTCATCATCACCCCATTCAGCCGAACTCTCCACAGGCGACACCAGAACTCCCTTCTCTTCATTTCTCATTTCAGCTTCCTCAAAATCACATCCAGCAACGTCGACAGCTTGCCGCCGACCACTTCAACACCAAGCCACAATCATTCACCATCACAAAATTAGGGCTCCATTTCAGCTGCAAATTTTGGTGCATCCACGGGTGATAATAGTTCGCCCAATAAACTAGCTCATTATAATATCACCGATAAAAATGCACAAAAACATAGATAAAATTTTTAAAAAATGGGAAAAAAAAACAGTATAAATAGAAAAATATTAATTTTTTTGAAAAAAAAGTTAAATTAAATAAATTTTGTAAATTAAATATTATTATATTTTATTTCATTAATTATACTTTTATTCACTAAATAAAACTATTTCATTTAGATGCGCCCAAAGTATTCCTAAAATTTGTAGATTTTTTACTCTTATTTTTTATTTCATTTTTTTAAATTAAATATTTTTTTCTATTTTAAGTATATATTAATAAACATATGTGTCCAACTCCTGAACATATCTCTTAATCTCATGAACACAGTTATTCATGTGTGGAACATACAATGTGTTCAAATCATGAAAACAATCTCTTAACCTCATGAACACAGTAATTCATGTGTTGAACATACAATGTGTTCAAATCATGAAGACAATCTCTTAACCTCATTAACATAGTTATCAAGGTGATAAGCATAATTATTCATCTTATGAATAGTACTATTTAAAAAATATAAAAGTCTAAAATTTGTGAACTTTTTACTCTTATTTTTGTTTGAATTTTTCTGAATTAAATATTTTTTTTTTCAATTTTAGGTATAAACTCATGAACATATCTCTTAACTTCATGAACAGAACTATAATCGTTCATCTTATGAACAAAACTAATTTAATAAGTATAAAAGTTTACTCATATTTTTTATTTGAATTTTATTGAATTAAATATTTTTTCCTAAAAGTATTCACTCATAAACATAGGTGCCCAACTCATGGGCATATTACTTAACCTAATAAAAATAGCTATTCATGTATATATGTGATGAATGTTTAGCTCCTCAAATCATGAACATATATTTTAATTAATCTCATTAGCATAGTTATTCATGTGATGAATATAATTATTCATCTTATGAACACAATTAATTTAATAAATATAAAAATATAAAATATGTGAAGTATTAGTTTTATATTTATTGTAATGTTTTGAATTAAATAAAAATTTTCTAATTTTTTCTGATTGTTTTTTATTTTAGATATCAACATGAACATAGGTGACCAACTTATGAACACATTTCTTAATCTCATGAACATAGCTACTAATGCGATGAATATCTAAGTGCCCAATTTATAAACATATCTCTTAATTTTATGAAAATAGTTATATATTCATATAATGAATAAAACTATTCACCATATGAACATAACTATTTCGATAATTATAAAAATATAAAATTTTGAATTTTTACTTTTATTTTTATATACATTTTATTGAATTAAATAAAAAAATATGATTTTTTCTGATTTTATTTTAAATTTAACATATAAGCTTATGAACATAGAAGCCCAACTCATGAACATTTCTATTAATCTCATGAACAAATCTATTCATGGTATGAACATAACTATTCATCTAAATATAAAAATCTAAAATTTGTGATTTTTTTCCTCTAATTTTTTATAATTTTTTTTGAATTGAAATTTTTAATGATTTTTTCTAATTTAATTTATTTTATTTTTCTATTTTATATATAAACTCAATAACATAAGTGCCCAACTCATGAATATTTCTCTAAATCTCTTGAACATAGATACGCATGTGATCAACATATCGATTCATCTTATGAAAATAAATATTTTAGTAAATATAAAAGACTACCAAATTTTTTACTCTTATTTTTTATTTGAATTTTTAGAATTAAATAATATTTTTTTATTTTTCTGATTTTTTTTTATTTTAGGTATCAACTCATGAACATAGATGTCCAACTTATGAATATATCTCGTAATCTCATGAACATAGTTATTCATGTGATAAATATCTAGGTGCCCAACTCATGAACATATCATTTTATTTGATGAATCATCTTATGATTATAACTATTCATCTTATAATCATAGCCATTTTTTAAAAAAAATCTAAAATTATTGGTGAGTTTTTTATTCTTATTTTCATTTGAATTTTTCTAAACAAATAATAATTTTTTTTCTGATTTTTCTATTTTAGGTCTCAACTCATGAATATAGATCCCCAAATTATAAACATATCTCTTAATCTCAGAGCATAGCTATTCATGTGATGAATATATAGGTGCTCAACTTATGAACACATCTGTTAACCTCATGAACATAACTATTCATTTTATGAACATAATAGTTTCAATAAATATAAAAGTCTACTATTTGTGATTTTTTACTCTTATTTTTATTTGATTTTTTCTGAAATCCATAATATATTTACTCATTTTTCTATTTTTTTATTTTCAGTTTTAACTAATGAACATAGGTGCCCAATTCATGAACATATCTCTTGATTTGATGAACTTAGTAATTCATCTTATGAATATTACTATTTAATAAATACAAAAATATAAATTAATGAAGTTTTTATTCTTGTTTTTATTTTTTTTGAATTAAATAATATTATTCTTCTTTTTTCTCTTATTTTTCTATTTTAGGGTATCAACTCATGAACATAGGTGTCCAGCTCATAAACATATATGGTAGTCTCATGAACATAACCATTCATGTAATTACTATCTAGGTGCCACTCATGAATAGGGGTGAGCACCGGTCCAAAACCGGACCGGACCGGACCGGAACCGGTTTGGACCGGAACCGGAATCAAGAAAAGGTAAGGACCGAAGACCGGACCGGATTTGAATCGGTCTGGACCGGACCGGACCGGAAAATTCCGGGTTTGGACCGGACCGGACCGGTTTGGACCGGAATCATAAAAATTAATTAAATTTTAATAAAAATGTGAATTAAAAGTAATTTTATTTATGTATTAAATAAGATATATTTCAGTATTTTAATAAAAATAATTTTTTTTTATTAAAAAATTACCAAACCGGTCCATTCCGGTCCGGACCGGAATTTTCCGGGTTTGGACCGGACCGGAACCGGAACCGGAATCCCAAAAATGGATGGACCGAAGACCGGACCGGAATCCTTCGGTCCGGTCCGGTTCGGTCCATTCCGGTCCGGTTCCGGGTCATTTTCCGGTCCGGACCGGATTTTGCTCACCCCTACTCATGAACATAGTTCTTAATTTGATGAAGACAGATATCATGATGAATATAATTGTTCACCTTATGAATATAACTCCTTTAATAAACATAAAAATCCTAAATTTGTGAAATTTTTATTCTTATTTTTATTTGAATCTATTATATTTAAATAATAATTTTTTTATTTTGACTAACTTTCTAAGTTTTTTTCTATTTTAGGTATAAATAGGTACCCAACTCATGACTATATGTGTCAATCTCATGAATATGATTATTCATGTGATGAATATCTATGTGCTCAACTCATGAACATATCTCTTAATCTCACAAATATAGCCATTCATATGACGAACAAAACTACTCATCATATAAAAATAATAATTTAATAAATTAAAACTACACAAAAAAGTTAAGATAGGGTTTGAGAGAGTCGATTAAGGCGACCGGTTGGACAAGGTTAGAAATCAATCATATGGCTTCATGAAGGCCGGTTGCGGCCGACGTTCACTCCTCAACTGCTTATCAACACTCAGAGGGTAATACTGGACCTTGTGGGATCGAAACAAGTACGTCGATGGTTGTTTCGCGTGAATCAATTCAGGGATTTGGGCTTTAATGGTGGTTGAAAACAAATGAATGGCAGATGGGCTCAAATTAAACATATATACTTCATATTCTAGAGGTTCGGATGCCATCCTGGATGACAAAATATGCATGGTTGGAGGGCATCCACGACTGGGATACCACTTTTGTTGGTTCTGTATTTGGCATGCTTTTAACTCTATTCACTATGAAGAATTTCATAAGGAAAAAAGATGGGGGAGGAGAAAACATTGTATCGGTTCAAAAATTGAGGAGAGATGTCTTCCTTTATTTTTTTCGAATCCAAATCAGCAATGGACATTGTGCTCGAGCAGGGGTCGTGACCTTTTGAAATTATCTTTAGTGTTGCAGCCTTGGAAATTGGTTATCGATTTCAACTTTGATACGACTAGGAACTTAACTGTTTGGGTCAGAATGCCTAACCTTAATCTCCACTTTTGGAAACAGAAAAACTCTTAGCAAGATTACCATAGCCATAGTGGTTCATACTGGTGGTTAAAAGTTCTAGTCTACTGACTTTGATATTTATTTGCTACTGCTACTAGCATGTTTAAAGCAGGATGCTTACTCCAAATAATGATCTGATCTTGAACCCCCTGATGTTAAGATCTATTAATAATCTCCGCACTCAATTAAACGTGCATATAAAATTTGGTGAATTTTGGATGAAGAAAAAATATTGATTTATATGCTTACGGTATAAAACCGTTATAAAAATACACTGAAAATATTAGAGAGATAACTCTCGAAAGGAAATGAAATACAAAGGAAGAGAACGAGCTGAGGGATGATTTTTCTCGTTGCACTCATCCTCCTTTTATAGTCGAGGAGCGACACAACGTAACAAATGCATTAAATGTGTTACTTATGGCAGGAGGCTTTTGTGTTGCAGAGTAGATGTATGACAGACAAAAATGCAGACGATGCACGGAATGGAGAAAGTGATAATTACATTGAAATTTTAGTCGTGGGCCCCACCATTTTATTTTCTTTTTTCACTATTTTGTCTTCTTCCTGTTGTATCATTCTTCAACACTCATCCTTGATACAACATCTTACAACTCCAAGCATTTGTCGAAATATTTCAAACTTATCAAGAAATAGATCCAAGTCTTTCTTTAAAAATCATCAACTAGGCCATCATATAATGCTTTCGCAGAAGCGATTCCACCTCTACCGGTCCACATAGGTCTTTATGAACCAACTCCAATGGATGGTTTGCTCGCCTCGCCTTTCCAATTGAAAACGGCTGTCTGTGTTGCTTCCCAAGCAAGCACGTCTCACATGGTTAACTAGGTACTTCAATGGATGGCAATCCTGTCACCATCTTCTTTGAAGACAATAATTTCAACCCTTAAAAATTTAGGTGGTCAAATCTCAAGTGCCACAACCAACTGTTATATTTCACCATCACCTGAAAGTTCATCTCAGCTTCATTTTGAAGAATCCATAGGAACATCCGGTTCTTCATCATTTGGACTCTGGAAATCATCCTCCTATCTTTGTCTTCAATAGTGCAAACTCATCTTGGATAGAGATAATATGACATTTTTCCAACAGCTATCCCAAACTCAGAAGGTTCCAACACAAGTCTGGTACATAATATACATTAGTGATAGTTATAAATGTACCGTCATTTGTCTGGGTCGAGATGTCACCTTTCTTCTTGATTTGGATATTTGATTTGTTTCCGAAGTTGACTTCATTATGAGCAGATTCATTTAACCGAGAGAAAAGCTCATTTCTCCCACTCATGTGGTTCTTGCATCCCGAGTCAAGATACCGCATATCTGAAGAGCTTCCACAACCTTTAGGATAGTCCACGCCTCGTGAGATATTTGTGCATTCGATATTTTTCTAAATACCGGCTTCTTCATAGCTTGGAAGATGGCACATAGAGCCTTCTAATCTATCCTTCTTGTATCTGCCAATGATCTTTTTCTTCCTTTTTTAGAGCATCAAATGCCTCCCCGACTATTTCGGTGTAGCCCGTCTTAATCAAATTCCATAAATCTTGAGACCAAAAAAATGCCTTCATACTTATCGACCATTTGTCGAAGTTGGTACCGTCGAATTGTCGTAGTAGTAGTGAAATCGAGTTGGACATGATTTAACTATAATTTAACATTCAAATATCACTCCTGATATTTGTACGGCGAGCCGAGCTCTGATACCAAATCTTAGGATCCATTAATAATTTCGGCACTCAACTAAACGTGTATATGAAATTTGGTGAATTTTAGAGAAAGAAAAAATACTGATTTATTTCTGTACGGTATAAAATCGTTATAAAAATACACTAAAAATACTAGAGAGATAAACTCTCGAAAGAAAATGAAATACAAAGGAAGATGAGGTGCTGAAGGATGATTTTTCTCGTTGCACTCGTCCTCCTTTTACAGTCGAGGAGCGACATAACGTATCAAATGCATTAAATGTGTTACGTACGATAGGAGGTTTTCGTGTTGCAGAGAAGACGTGTGGCAGAGAAAAATGTAGACGATGTATGGAAGGGAGGAAGTGATAACTGCATTGAAATTTTAGTCGTGGATCCCATCATTTTGTTTTCTTCTTCCACCATTTTGTCTTCTTCCTATTGTATCATTCTTCAACACCTTCTGCACAAATCGATCGCCGTCGATTACTTCCAATACAGTCCTTCAATATCTCAAATTAGTTTGATTATGAATCCTACTGGACCGCATTAGCTGTCAATTTTAGAGAGTTTTCATCGAAGCTAAGTGCTGGAAATAGTAATTAAATTTTTTTACGCTTTCATGACAAGTGATTCTTCTAGTCTTTTTGTGTTATCTTTTGACTCTGATACTTGGCTATTGTCGCACAAGCACTATAACAAAATCTTTTAATATCATAAATTAGGATTTTCTATTTCTGTAAATTCGATTATAATTATTCATGCCGCACAAGCATATCTACTAACGCAAACCCTTATATTTTATAATTGGGATGTCGAGGTTGTTTAGTGTCCCTAATATTGAGCGGAAGTATTCTTTCTAACTGGCCGGCTATGTAACCTAATAGACCGTATTAGTTGTCAATTTTAAAATTTTAACAACAAAGCTAACAAGTTGGAAGATCTCTAAACTCTTTGGGCTTCCAAGACAATTAAATCTTCTAGCCTTTTTGTTATGGTGTGTTGTTGCTACTAGCACTGGCAAAGCAGGATGCTTACCACAAAAATTTGTATGATGTGACACCTCTTGACATACATTATTCTGTACGAATTGGTCATTGTCAACCACATCAACATAATTTTTCAATATCACAAATTAGGATTTTCCATTTCTACACTCCCAATCTCAAATACAGATGTTGCACAATCATATCTACTTATCCGAACGGTTGTATTTTGAAATTGGTGTTGCGTTGGTGGTTAGGTGTCGCTGATATTGGACCAAAATATTCGTTCTAATAGGCGGGCTATGAAGCTCATCAGACTGCATTAACAAATGACTTTGTTGAGTTTTCATCAAAGCTAATTAGTGGCTAACATAAATAAATTATAGGCTTCCATTACGAGTGATTCTTTAATACTTTTTATTGTTGTCTTGTGAATCATATGCTTATCTACTGCTTCTAGCATGAGCAAAGTAGGATGCCTATCCTAAATATTAGTTCAATCTAAAACCTCAAGACATACATTATTCTGTACAAACTAATCACCGCCTACCACTTTTGCACAATCCTTCAATATCATAAATTAAGGGTTTCAATCCTTATAATTCCAATTCTAACTGCAAATGCCACACAAGCATATCTACTAACCTCAAACACCTATGTTTTAAAATTGTTGTTTGATTTGATACCCTTAATATTGGACAGGAATATTCTTTCTAACCAGCGGGCTACGAAGCCCATTGGACTACATTAGCTATTAAAATTGAGGGTTGTCATTGAAGGTGATTAGTTCTGTTGGCAATTAAATTATTTGGACTTCCATGACACGTGAAACTTCTAACTTTTTTATTATGACGTTTGATTTTGATACTTGTCTACTGATGTATTAGCATTACCTAATCAGTTGGATGTCCCAAATATTGAGCTGACACATAATGACGTACAATATCCTACACAAATTAACTGTTTATAACATCTTCAACACATTTCTTAACATGTGCCCAAATAGAATCTATGGATGCAAGTTGTTGTGAGTGCCGCTCATGTAGTGATGTGAGTGGTGAGGACACGTCAAGGTGCGGAGACTTCAGGGAAATGTTTATGGGGAAAGATTTATGTGGGTGGATTGATGGATAAGGAACTCGCACATTGTTAGTAGCCAACAATGGCGCGTAATCATCAACAACCATTTGTGGCATAGGTTTTTGTGGTGACGTGTTGGGTTGTGAGTGTTGGGAGAAGGGGAACATTTTTTCATCAAAAATAGCATGCCGAGAGGTGATCACCTTGTGTGTTCGAGGGTTATAACAGCGATATCCTTTGTGATCCATTGAGTAGCCCAGAAAAATGCAAGGCTCAGTGCGAGGTGCGAGTTTGTGAGCTGCTGTGGATGAGAGATTTGGATAACACAGAGATCCGAAGACGCGAAGATGACCATATGTAGGTGGATGTCCCAGAAGAAGCTCATAAGGTGTGCAGTTTCCGGTAGCTTTACTAGGTCGACGATTAAGCAAGTAAGTAGTTGTGGTGAGAGCATCTGCCCAAAACTTTGGAGGCATGGAGGCATGGAATAGCAGAGAGCGGGTGCTATTGTTGATCGTCCGTATAATTCGCTCAGCCTTCCCATTCTGTTGCGAGGTATATGGGCATGAGAGTCTGAGAGAGACGCCATGCTTAGAGAAAAAAGATCGCAAAGCATGGTTATCAAACTCCTTTCCATTGTCAGTCTGGAACGATATAATGGGCATACAAAATTGTGTGCGCACGTAGGAGTGAAAAGCTATCAAGTTGGGCAAAACTTCAGATTTGCAACGCATCGGAAAGGTCCATGCATAGTGACTGAAATCATCCAAGATGACAAGATAGTATTTATTCCCAGAAACACTAGAGATTGGAGACGTCCAAACATCAGAGTGTAACAGCTGAAAAGAAAAATAACTAACAGAATCTGAAGAGGAAAAT
>NQLW01000044.1:555903-574514 GCA_002312845.1 Kalanchoe fedtschenkoi | reverse complement strand
ATCATATGGCTTCATTAAGGCCGGTTGCGGCCGACGTGCACTCCTCAACTACTTATCAACACTCAGAGGGTAATACTGGATCTGGATCTTGTGGGATCGAAACAAGTGCGTTGATGGTTGTTTCGCGTGAATCAATTCAGGGATTTGGGCTTTAATGGTGGTTGAAAACAAATGAATGGCAGATGGGCTCAAATTAAACATATATACTTCATATTCTAGAGGTTCGGACGCCATCCTGGATGACAAAATATGCATGGTTGGAGGGCATCCACGACTGGGATACCGCTTTTGTTGATTCTGTATTTGGCATGCTTTTAACTCTATTCACTATGAAGAATTTCATAAGAAAAAAAGATGGGGAGGAGAAAATATTGTAGCGGTTCAAAAATTGAGGAGAGATGTCTTCCTTTATTTTTTCGAATCCAAATCAGCAATGGACATTGTGCTCGAGCAGGGGTCGTGACCTTTTGAAAGTAGATCTTTAGTGTTGCAGCCTTGGAAATTGGTTATGGATTTCAACATTGATACGGCTAAGAACTTAACTGTTTGGGTCAGAATGCCTAACCTTAATCTCCACTTTTCGAAACAGAAAAACTCTTAGCAAGATTACCATAGCCATAGTTGTTCATACTGGTGGTTAAAAGTTCTAGAGTTTTTGTGGTCTAGTGACTTTGATATTTATTTGCTACTGCTACTAGCATGTTTAAAGTAGGATGCTTACTCCAAATAATGATCTGATCTTGAACCCCCTGTTGTTAAGATCTATTAATAATCTCCGCATTCAATTAAGCGTGTATATAAAATTTGATGAATTTTGGATGAAGAAAAAATATTGATTTATATGCTTACGGTATAATACTGACATTTTTCCAACAGCTATCCAAAACTCAGAAGGTTCCAACACAAGTCTGGTACATAATATACATCAGTGATAGTTATAAATGTACCGTCATTTGTCTGGATCGAGATGTCACATTTCTTCTTGATTTGGATATTTGATTTGTTTCCGAAGTTGACTTCATTATGAGCAGATTCATTTAACCGAGAGAAAAGCTCCTTTCTCCCACTCATGTGGTTCCTGCATCCTGAGTCAAGATACCGCATATCTGAAGAGCTTCCACAACCTTTAGGATAGTCCACGCCTCGTGAGATATTTGTGCCTTCGATATTTTTCTAAATACCGGCTTCTCCATAGCTTGGAAGATGGCATATAGAGCCTTCTAATATTTCCTTCTTGTATCTGCCAGTGAATTTTTTCTTCCTTTTTAGAGCATCAAATGCCTCCCCGACTATTTCGGTGTAGTCCGTCTTAATCAAATTTCATAAATCTTTAGAAAAAAAAAATGCCTTCATACTTATCGACCATTTGTCGAAGTCGGTACCGTCGAATTGTGGTAGTAGTAGTGAAATCGAGTTGGACATGATTTAACTATAATTTGACATTCAAATATCACTCCTGATATTTGTGCGACGAGCCGAGCTCTTATACCAAATCTTAGGATCTATTAATAATTTCGGCACTCAACTAAACGTGTATATGAAATTTGGTGAATTTTAGAGGAAGAAAAAATACTGATTTATTTCTGTACGGTATAAAACCGTTATAAAAATACACTGAAATACTAGAGAGATAAACTCTCGAAAGAAAATGAAATGCAAAGGAAGATGAGGTGCTGAAGGATGATTTTTCTCGTTGCACCCGTCCTCCTTTTACAGTCGAGGAGCGACACAACGTATCAAATGCATTAAATGTGTTACGTACGACATGAGGTTTTCGTGTTGCAGAGAAGACGTGTGGCAGAGAAAAATGTAGACGATGTATGGAAGGGAGGAAGTAATAACTGCATTGAAATTTTAGTCGTGGATCCCATCATTTTGTTTTCTTCTTCCACCATTTTGTCTTCTTCCTATTGTATCATTCTTCAACACCTTCTGCACAAATCGATCGCCGCCGATTACTTCCAATACAGTCCTTCAATATCTCAAATTAGTTTGATTATGAATCCTATTGGACCGCATTAGCTGTCAATTTTAGAGAGTTTTCATCGAAGCTAAGTGCTGGAAATGGTAATTAAATTTTTTTACGCTTTCATGACAAGTGATTCTTCTAGTCTTTTTGTGTTATCTTTTGACTCTGATACTTGGCTGTTGTCGCACAAGCACTATAACAAAATCTTTTAATATCATAAATTAGGATTTTCTATTTCTGTAAATTCGATCCTAATTATTCATGCCGCACAAGCATATCTACTGACGCAAACCCCTATATTTTATAATTGGGTTGTCGAGGTTGTTTAGTGTCCCTAATATTGAGCGGAAGTATTCTTTCTAACTGGCCGGCTATGTAACCTAATAGACCGTATTAGTTGTCAATTTTAAAATTTTAACAACAAAGCTAACAAGTTGGAAGATCTCTAAACTCTTTGAGCTTCCAAGACAATTAAATCTTCTAGCCTTTTTGTTATGGTGTGTTGTTGCTACTAGCACTGGCAAAGCAGGATGCTTACCACAAAAATTCATATGATGTGACACCTCTTGACATACATTATTCTGTACGAAATGGTCATTGTCAACCACATCAACATAATTTTTCAATATCACAAATTAGGATTTTCCATTTCTACACTCCCAATCTCAAATTCAGATGTTGCACAATCATATCTACTTATCTGAACGGTTGTATTTTGAAATTGGTGTTGCGTTGGTGGTTAGGTGTCGCTGATATTGGACCAAAATATTCGTTCTAATAGGCGGGCTATGAAGCACATCAGACTGCATTAACAAATGACTTTGTTGAGTTTTCATCAAAGCTAATTAGTGGCTAACATAAATAAATTATAGGCTTCCATTACGAGTGATTCTTTAATACTTTTTATTGTTGTCTTGTGAATCATATGCTTATCTACTGCTTCTAGCATGAGCAAAGTAGGATGCCTATCCTAAATATTAGTTCAATCTAAAACCTCAAGACATACATTATTCTGTACAAACTAATCACCGCCTACCACTTTTGCACAATCCTTCAATATCATAAATTAAGGGTTTCAATCCTTATAATTCCAATTCTAACTGCAAATGCCACACAAGCATATCTACTAACCTCAAACACCTATGTTTTAAAATTGTTGTTTGATTTGATACCCTTAATATTGGACAGGAATATTCTTTCTAACCAGCGGGCTACGAAGCCCATTGGACTACATTAGCTATTAAATTTGAGGGTTGTCATTGAAGGTGATTAGTTCTGTTGGCAATTAAATTATTTGGACTTCCATGACACGTGAAACTTCTAACTTTTTTATTATGACGTTTGATTTTGATACTTATCTACTGATGTATTAGCATTACCTAATCAGTTGGATGTCCCAAATATTGAGCTGACACATAATGACGTACAATATCCTACACAAATTAACTGTTTATGACATCTTCAACACATTTCTTAACATGTGCCCAAATAGAATCTATGGATGCAAGTTGTTGTGAGTGCCGCTCATGTAGTGATGTGAGTGGTGAGGACACGTCAAGCTGCGGAGACTTCAGGGAAATGTTTATGGGGAAAGATTTATGTGGGTGGATTGATGGAGAAGGAACTCGCACATTGTTAGTAGCCAACAATGGCGCGTAATCATCAACAACCATTTGTGGCATTGGTTTTTGTGGTGACGTGTTGGATTGTGAGTGTTGGGAGAAGGGGAACATTTTTTCATCAAAAATAACATGCCGAGAGGTGATCACCTTGTGTGTTCGAGGGTTATAACAGCGATATCCTTTGTGATCCATTGAGTAGCCCAGAAAAATGCAAGGCTCAGTGCGAGGTGCGAGTTTGTGGGCTGCTGTGGATGAGAGATTTGGATAACACAGAGATCCGAAGACGCGAAGATGACCATATGTAGGTGGATGTCCCAGAAGAAGCTCATAAGGTGTGCAGTTTCCGATAGCATTACTAGGTCGACGATTAAGCAAGCAAGTAGCTGTGGTGAGAGCATCTGCCCAAAACTTTGGAGGCATGGAGGCATGGAATAGCAGAGAGCGGGTGCTATTGTTGATCGTCCGTATAATTCGCTCAGCCTTCCCATTCTGTTGCGAGATATATGGGCATGAGAGTCTGAGAGAGACGCCATGCTTAGAGAAAAAAGATCGCAAAGCATGGTTATCAAACTCCTTTCCATTGTCAGTCTGGAACGATATAATGGGCATACAAAATTGTGTGCGCACATAAGAGTGAAAAGCAATCAAGTTGGGCAAAACTTCAGATTTGCAACGCATCGGAAATGTCCATGCATAGTGACTGAAATCATCCAAGATGACAAGATAGTATTTATTCCCAGAAACACTAGAGATTGGAGACGTCCAAACATCAGAGTGTAACAGCTGAAAAGAAAAATAACTATCAGAATCTGAAGAGGAAAATGGCAGCCGCGTTTGTTTGCCTTGTTGACAAGCTGGGCAAATATGAGGTGCTGATTTATTACATGTAAAATCTTGAGAGTCAACCTTGGCAAGAGTTGCATCTCCAGGATGGCCAAGCCGCTGGTGCCAACGTTTTGGAGTTGAAGAACTAGCAAGAAAATTGGTGGGTGTGAAGGATGTCAATGGATAAAGATCACCTTGGCTGTCACAATGGCGAATCACCTTCCGTGTTCGAAGATCCAGGGTTAGATGTCATATGTGAAGAAGCGCCAGAATCAAAGTACCAATCAGAGCCTTGTTGTGCCGCATTGTTCACAGCAGCAATAAGAGCAGATTGATCCCAAGAGGCCATCGAAGGAGCAGATGGAAGAAGTAGTGTATGCATGCGAAGTCTGGGTGCCGGGGCAAGGTCCAAGAATGCCTGGTCTTGGGGGACGCAGATTCAGCGGCCAGGCCTGTACCATCCCAGTCCAAAGATTCTGGCTTAATGGCCACTGTTGATTGTTGTTGGAGCGGGAGGAAAAAGTGTTTCCAAAACCACCAGCGCCCGAGGAAGAGCCCTGACTTCGATCTTTCTTCTTCTTCTTAGAGCGAGTGCTCCCTGAAGATGAACCTCCAACTGCACTGGGGGTAGTGGAGGTGCGGGACATGGATTGCCCAGCGAACAGAGCCTGAGAAGCCACCATCTTGGCCGATTGTTCAAGCAGCATATCTTCGAGCAAAAGAGTGGTGCGCGCCTCCAAGAAAGTTGGGAGAGGTTTCTTGCCTGTGATAGACGAGATGCAGTGCCGATATTTGGGACTGAGGCCACGCAGGAGGTTAATGACCTGATTATCTTCCCTGACAGGTTGCCCAAATTGATCTTGTCTGGAACCTCCAGACCTACATTATTCTGCACAAATTGATCATCGCCCACCACTTCAAAATAACCCTTAAATATCACCAATTATTATTTTTTATTTCAACTGTCCCCGTCCGTTCTGCTGGTGAATATAGAAAGCACAACTGGTGAATATACATCATTTCTGCTTCTATATTCACCAGTTGTGCGGTGTGTTTAATATGTAAAATGTAAAACGACGTCGGTTTCATCAAAATCAAAATGGTAGGTACTCCCGGAATCAGTGGCGGATGCATGTATTGTTGAGTGGGGTCAGATGACCCCGCTCAAAAAAATATTTTTATCTATATTTTTATGTTATTTTAGGTTATGAAGTTCAAAAATGGTTAGAATAACCTTTTTAAAATGCAAAATGACCCCCCTAAAATTAAAAAATACAACTAATATACTCATTTTATATGATTATTTTATATTTGATCCCTCTCAATATTTTTTCTGGATCCGCCACTGCTCGGAATACTCGAAAATTTGCGCCAAATATTGATCTGATCAGGCACCTCCTGACATACATCATTCTGCCACATTGATCGTTCTGATTCCAATTACAAATGCCGCACGAGCATACTAATTCGAACGCTTGGGTTTTAGAAATTGTATTGCCGTGGTGGTTTGTTGCCCGTGACATTGGGCCGAAATATTCTTTCTAATTGGCGTGCTATGAAGTTTACTGGACTTGATTAGCTGTCAATTTTGAAGGGTTGTCATCAAAGATAACTAGTTGCGATGATAAGCCCTCAATTGATCAGCCAAGTTACCTGCTCAAGTTCGAACTTCAGACCAACACAACACCACAATGTAATTCTATCTTTCCTTGCAACAAAATAATAATAATAATAATAATAACATTCCAGATTTAGGTCACACATTGGATAAATAGAAAGTAAATAGATTCATATGCCAAACATACCACTAACAGTCACGACGACGAAGCATCATACAATAACAACATAAGCCAGCAGGCAACCGACAGGCTCATAGGAGTTGTACTTCTACTAGACACAGACACGGATAGTACTGCTAGTTAAGCTTGAGTTCACACTGGAAGCACTGATAATGAGATCCGAAAATAATAAGACAGCACGACATCGGACACCACGCATGCAGCAGCATCTCAGGCCATCAAGCCGCCATTTGCGGGCGGCAGAGACGGGTGACGGTTTCCACAAGCGAGTCTTTTTCCACCGGCTTAGCCAGATAAGCATCCATTCCCGCCAAAGCTGTTTCTTCCACTTGGTCGGATGAGACGTGCGCTGTTAATGCGACAATAGGAATGTGAATGCCGTAGGGCTGCTCCGCCCTCCGAATCTCCCGAGTCGCTTCAAACCCATTCATTTCTGGCATCTGCAAACATTGATACGATACGATGACTCATGTGTCATGAAGAGGAGACAGAATTTAATAAGCAGTAAAAGATTGATGATCAGTTTTCGATGAATGTTACTAGCCTCGCAGTCCATGAGAATCAAGTCGAACGGAATCCTTTTGGAGGAACCTTCTGGAACTTGGTCGACCTCGAGCCCGTTGACGATGGCCTCCAAGGCTAGCTTGCCATTTTGTTTTATTTGCACAACCGCCCCAAGGAATGAGAGCATCCTGTCAGCCAGTGATGCCAGCAGGGGTGAATCCTCAGCCACCAATATCTTCAACCCGCTCAACGGTCGCACCCCATTTTCGCTTAAACCTGTAGTCTCCGGATGATTAGCCTGAAACCCTTTAGCTCTCCTCTCGTTTATGGGACGGATCTCATCATCAGAGTTCCAGCCTTCATGTTCTTGGATTTCCAAATTGTTATTCTCTTCGATTCTTATTCCCTTAGCCTTCCGCTTGATCAGGTAGCTCGAAGCTTCGCCATTTCCTATACTTGAAAACCCACCAAACTCGGGCAGTGTCCTTAAAACACGATGAAGTCTGGATCCATGAAGGGGCTTGGACATGATGGCATCCTCACGCCGCAGGCTCTCCACAAGACCTTTGCACCCTTCAGCTGGCTTTTCAAGCCATATCACCTTGGAGCTGACATTATTGCACAGCTCTCTTTGAAACTCCTTCACCACTGAAACCATTTCCTGAAAAGATCTGGCAGTGACATCAATCAGGAACAAGATAAAGGTGGGTGCACACCTGTTCACCCTTCTAGAACCAGCCCTTTGCTGCACTTCATCCGTCCCGTCCAACGAACTCAAAGGAACTTCCTTGCCTGCATATTTACAAGAGGCTGATCTCATACTCATGTAGTCACTCTGTGATGTATAGTCAGATTTGCTGGAGGAGCTGTTTTGTGAGAGATACATTGTGGTTTTCATCCTTCTCAGGTGACCTTGAAGATACTCCCAGTGTCTTACCACTGAGACCCTAACCCCATTCCTCTCCATATACTTTTTGACCACTCGGCGCCTCTCATTGTTATGAATCAGTAGCACCACCACCGATGATCCATCATATTTATGGGGCTGCGGTGCATTAGCCAATTGAGAGCTCTCAGCTGGTGCTTCAACGTCTACTTCTCTCACCCTCTCACCACCTCCAGTCTGCTGGCGGTCACCAGCCTCCAGGAAGATGTTGAACTTGAAACACGTGCCTTCCTTGCCCGGTTCCTTGTCCACGATCCCGATGTCTCCACCCATCAATCTCACCTATCACACATTCATCTCTCATGTTAATCATCCAACAGTTCCGAGCATCAATTTAAGTATATATGTTTCCTGCTAGGGTTTAGGTTTATAACACAATCTCAGATAAATGAAATGTAAACATACATACCAATGATTGGACAATACCGAGCCCTAACCCGGTGCCTCCATGGTGGCCTAGAGACGAGTCCCGGACTTGAACAAAGTTTTCGAAAACAGACTTTTGCTTATCTTTAGGTATGCCCTTACCAGTGTCATCCACTTCAATGATGTACTCCATGCAGTTAGGTTTTTGTTGGGGAGCGCTGATACCCTCCGATTTATCAATAATATCTTCATCCCTTAAAAACACACGCGAAAGCAAGCTGAGACAACGGTTGGGATTAGAGGCAAGAATAGTCCTCTCAAAACTCGGCTTCTTAGCCCAAGCTCCAATGCAGATGCTTCCTTTCGAAGTGAACTTGACTGCATTGCTCACCAAGTTGCTTAATATCTGCTTCAGCTTAATCCTATCTCCTCTTACATAAGTAAACTTGATAGCAGAACCATCACAGAGGTCAAGCACCACCTCTATGCCCTTTTTCATGGCCATGGGATGATAAAAGTCAGTCACTTCTTCCAGCAGTTCGGCTAGGCTGAACTCATCGTCCTCCAGCTCCATTTTCCCAGCTTCAATTTTACTCGCATCAAGTAATGTGTTCAACAATCCTACACATGGAAAAAACAACCACGCACCGAAGGAACGAGCTCAATAAAACCGACATATAAACAAGCAGAGGCCAAACATATAACCAAATGAACATGCACATGTATAAAATTAGAGGATGGCGGCTTACCCAAGAGATCATTTGCAAGTCTGCGCATCAGCCTCAAGTTTTCCTCTACCTCACACCCACTCGGCACACGGTCATAACACATGTCTATCAATGACGTTATGCCACCAAGTGATCCACGGATGTCATGGCTGGCAGTAGCAATGGCGGAGCTTTTGTTCAGACTCCTCCGCTCCGCTGTTCGAGTGCACTCATGTTGCCTAATCAAGGCAGACTGTGCCCTCGTCCGTCCGATGTAGTCTTTAACGAACATCGCAGCTGCAACCAAACCCAAGACTACTGATACCACAATCATCACGAAGAACAGTGACGTTGCGGCCTCTGGGTGCCTGGCGACGAAATGCTCCAACTCTTTGGAATGGAACGCCATTTCCTAAACCTAGTGATGGTTGTACGCAAATGAACTAATGTCATCTCTCAACACAAGTGAGATGGCGGCAAACGGACAGCAATAGTTGAATAATCACTTGAGTTCTTTTCTGGGTATGAGAATATGTTTAAGTTTCCTAAAAGTTTCAGCTTTAAATGAAAAATAAATCACAGAATATCATGCAACATAGGAAGGTGTTCTCATAATGGTAAGATAGAAAATCTGGAATCAAAACATACCATCTTCGCCATGCAAGCCAGCTTCTTTATATATGTTTATATATATAATAAACCAAATAACATCTCTCTCCATTCTAATATGTCAATTACTTATTAAAACAGATAGCACTGCGAATATATACATCATTGTGACAAAACCATAATAAAATGACAAATCTTTTATGCATAATTTTAATTTTGTCCTCTGATTTCAACCCAAAATTTTAATTGTATAATTTTATCACCCGGAAAAAAAAAATCCTGAAACCGCCGCTCTAAAATTAGTGCAAACGTGAGAGAAGATCATTCTAGAGGAAGATGATAAACCTCTGAGTGACAGGTACTATAAATTATGGACGCAGAACATCCAGGAAGAATGAATATGCATACTTGCAAATTGATGATAAATACAGCTACACACACTACTACAGATTCAGAGCTATTACCACGCTTTTTTCACGGCTTTTACCACGCTTTACAAGCGTGGTGAGTACGACCGTCGTAATAGAAAAAGTACAGAGCGTGGTAATAGGTGGTCAATCTATTACCACGCTTGTATTTACAATACTGGAACTCAAAATGGTAACTCATGACGGTCTTTTTTCAATATTCGTCCTATTTAATTTCTCAAAATTAAAACAATAAAACTTATATAAAAAATTACTGTTAACAAACATTTTTTAAATTTTATATTGTAAAAAGAAAAGTGGTCCAAAATTATCCATTAAAAAGTATTTAAATTTCCAAAGTTAAAAAAAGAAGAAGACATTTTATAATAAAAAACAAATTGTTAAAAAGTGGGGAAGGGGCCTTCCAAAAAATATTCAATGGGCCCAACATAGTTCGAGTTTTGGAAACCTAATTAGGGCTTTCTTTCACGTACACAAGCTCTTCTGAAAAGCGGCGGCCAGGCCACATCTACAAACCCCAAACTGTTTGGTCTTCGGAAAATCAGCTTCCGACCAACTCGATTGAAGCACGCGAATCAAAAGAACATCATGTGACGATTATGACATGCCGAACCACAGACAAAAAACCACGATCGGCCCAAAAAGACATGACACAGAAAACAACTAAGACCCGGGTTGCATGCAACGCTAGATCGTTGCATGCCTTCCGACATTCTCGCTCGGACACCGCGAAACTCTCACCGAAGCCCATTTTCAGTGAAAGAAACTCATGCGAAGATGATGAAGATGTGTTAAGAAGACAGACAGACACACACACAAAGACAACGCTCGGGCACACGGCAGATTAAGAAAGCAAAGATCTGAAGTAGAAATGTGTGAGTTGGAATGAGCTTGAAAGAGATATCCAAATCCAGGAAGCAAATCAACCAAAATTAAGTAATTAAATCACTGCTTCATCGCTTTTATTTTCATGCTATTCATTCATCAGATCGTTCAATAAATCAAGCAGAAAATAGTAAAAATGAATTATTGTTTTAATCTATTGAGATCGATCTCTACTTTTACTTCTCATTTACCTGCAAAATAAAACAAAAGCAACGTCAAAATTCGTAGATAAAAACCCACGAGAAGGTATAAGTTCAGGATCTAGAGAAGTATAATCAAATAGATCGAAAAATTAAACCTTCACAAAGAGCGAGCAAGATGAACTAAGAACAGCTTTGGGAAGAGCTTCAGAGCCGCAAAAGCGCAAAGCTTCCAGGCCCAGGAGGAGCAGTGCAGAGAGAATGGAGTCGCAATTGCAAGTGAGAGAATTGAAGTGATGAATTGAACCTCTGGTTTTATGGGAGACCTAGGATGATGGTAGCACTAATCTCACACTTGGAATCGTAAAAGAAATAAAAATCGATGAGTTTAGAGATTGTTATAGAGAGAGGTTGGGAGCACGAGGTTAATGCTTGGCTTTTGTCTTCTTGCACACTCTTTAATTCAATTTTGCAACAGCCAAATGTTTGAAACCAAGCTCCAATGCTCAACACATCATCACATTAGTAACACTAATTAATCTGATTATTTTAGTGTTGTGAGGAGTTATATCTGGTGGGTTTTATCCATTACTATTTTCTCACTAGTCAATTTGTAAGTGTGAAATATTTATGTATTTAAATTAACATCATCATCAACATTCAACACAGCCACAGCCTTGCTGGCTTCCATGGAATATATCTATTCACACCACACGAGCACCCTCTTTTCCTTGTGTGGTCCAAATTCAAAATCAAAATTAGATTGAAGGAGGGATTAGGTCTTCTCGTTCCTTTTTTGGCTTCTTTAATAATGTCTCGATGACAAGTATAAGATGATTTAAAATGAGGACTTTCACCATTTAGAGAGTCATATGCATAATAAGAAACACATATATATGATCATTTATCAATCAGAAAAATGTGAATTGATAGATTTTGCATACATACTTCATTTGATTGATTTCAAATCTGTAACGATTTAACGATAAACAGATTGCTGACACATCAGTCATCCTTTCTGTAAAGTTTCATTATATTAAACACAAGACGACAAGATTAAGTCGTATGTTCTAATAATTGATTAATTAAGAAAATGTTCAAATAAGCTTTGAATATAAAATTGAAGTTTGCAGCTAAAATGTACCAACAGTTGTGTTACACGATAATATGAATTCTGCTACAGAGAGACGATTCTTAATATGCTTGATTATTTGATATGAGATAAATGCATTAAACTTCAGCAGCTAGTTCAATGAAATTATAGTCTTATTATGATTTACAAATTTGTAAATGAACTTTGTCTTATAATAATTGTACTGAAATCAAAATTTATTGAGAATTGATATATCCAATATGACCATTTGATTGTAATAAACAATTGTTTACATAGAAAAATATTTGTTGCCAATCCCTCAACAATGGTTTTACGTACTACAAATAAATATTTTCATGAAAGTCGCATGCTCATAAAATCACCCGTCTCGCTTTTGATTTCTTGTTCATGACAGCACAATTCAACATTGCCAAATAAAATTAATTGTATCTGGCGATTTTTTTTTCGGTGGATAGGCGCATACCACCCCTCCATCTTGATAATAGCACTAAACTCATTACGGGACAACTCACGCGTACTTTTAGCATATCCATGCACATGTGGTATTAACTAGGCTCGAACCTAACATTTTGAGGTGTATGTGATAATTAATTGTACAATATTGTACATTTAGCAAGAAGTTTGGCCATAAAACTAGCCAGAAATTAAAGAAAAGTAAATTTTAAGCCACGTTCCAGCTCATTTAAAGGCCGAAATCTGTTCGCGAGAATGGGTCCCCCAATAAACATCTGCAGTCATTTTCCGATCACATTTTGGCTTATTTTTTCTGATGAACTAATGATTAGTTTGTGGCCATTTTTTTCACTTATATAAAATCTCTTTTTGGCTAGTTTCCGTCCAACATCCTGCATGCCTGCTTTTCAGGCCAGTTACTGGTGCTTTTTCGGCAGACTGCATTTTCTAACCATTTACAGACAATTTCAAATTTATGTTTTCCATAAAAGTTTCGGTCAGTTTTCGTTCATGTCAATTTTTTAAGTTTTATTTTTGATTTTTCATAAATATCGAATGATAAAAAATCCTTTTCATGTAAAGCCCTGTGACTAAGTACGACAATGTTTTAAATAAAATATTTTACTAAAAATGTAAATAGTTATTATTTATTATTTTGAAATAATAAAACCAAAAGTTACGAAAATGACTACTTGTAGGAGCTAGACAGTTGGTCCCTAAGTGGTGGTCGTCTGGTGAAACGTCGTTTGGGAGCTGTGAATTGTGATTCCTGAGGCAGCAACCTCATGAGCAAGTTGACCAGCTGACTCTGCTAGACTCGTAAGGTTGCAACCTCCGCCCTCGATCACTTATTCCACTATATCTAATCTCGCTCGCCTTGGCTCTGGTCGACCCGACCTCCTGTCTGGCCGTGCTTGCTTCACCTTCAGTAAATGCTTCCTCCAATATGTCCATGCTCACCTTAGATACTACAGTCTCGATATACGCCTACTAGTCTGAATCTAAGATGGTCCCAGAAGCCTATTGTGTGAACAATCCAGAGGACCCTTGGGAGCCAGTACATATCTCTCAAAACTAGGATCCCCGCCATCTCTAGACCGCAGGCTGGATAGACGCCGGACTACTTTTCAAAGACATTATCTCACACTCTCACTTCCTTCATCAAGCTCATCGGTTCAGCAAATGAGTAGTCCTTAATTTTTCTGACCAAACATTCATCTCCAACTCTGTTTGTAATCAAACAGCAAATAAACTTGAGTAATAAATGACAAACATGTCATATAAATAATATGTTTTAGAGAAGCGAACTAGCCGAAGGTGGTCGTCGTGATGAAGGACCCAATGTTTAAATAGCTATAGAAGCGCAAACGCCAGAATTAGTTGGGAACAAACATCAGAAGAGGGCCCGCAACCGGCACTTTGGGCCAAAAGCCCCTCATGCCCACACGACGGATCCGATATATCGTCTTGATCTCATTTATAGTTTTGTGTGTATTTCGATCGATTTAAGTTTGGAAACTACCTTACTTCTTATCTCTTGCATTGAAGAGGCTCTATTTTCAGAACTATCTTAATCCATCTATTATCTTTAAGGCCATAATGATCGAGAACTCGAAAAACAAGGGCCTTGTTAAGATGAATGCTCAAAATAAGCTAGTAAGTGATACGAATCTATAAAAAAAAGATTATATGTATGAAGTATAGTTTAGTGTACCAATAAAAACTCAAAAACTAGTTCCGGCCTAAAGGTTGTTTGAGATTATAAGACCAAAGTTGGTTTAAAATCTGAAAATCGAAGTTCAATTGATATTTTGAGTCTAAAATTAGGATTAAAATCTCACAAAATTAGTTTTTAGGATATTTTAGAGGCTTTAGCACCATAGTTAGTTAAAAAATAATCTATATTGGTTCAAATGATGTTTGAGTTGATTTAAGTCAAAAGTTATGATTTAAACCTCACAAAGGTTTTGTAGGTAAAAGGAATATAAACCTGATTTTTATTTTTATTTTAAAGTATGTTTAGACCAAACATGATTTTTTTTTAAAGAACTACCAAAAAATCACTGAAAAATAGCCAAGAAACTCCAAAAATTTATGGCCAGTTTGCGGCCGCGGTATCAGCTAGCTTTCAGTTTTAAAATTAAATTCGTTGTAAAAACATAATATTACCGGAAATCCCCAAAAGTTGGCCGGAAATTTAAGAACCTTCCAGCCATTTACTGCCCAATTTATGTCCATTATTCAAATTTTTTTAATATTCAGAAGAAATTTTCAGTTTTAATCCTAAGATGGAAAAAATTAATTAACCACAAAACTATCAAAAAATCTCAAGCAAACTTCCGGACATCTTGTTTTTGGCAGAAAAAGCCATTAATTTGGTAGTGCAAACAGAAATATTTATTTTTTCTGTTGTGAATTTTCTACTACTCTTTTATTTTTCAACAGGCTCCCGGCTTCAAACAAAGATTTGATTTCTCACAGTTTGAAACCATCAAATCACTGGGCTGTGTAAAGCTGGGACAAAAAACATAATCATGTCATGCGACCAAGAAAAAATAGCATCAAAAGCACCAGAGAACAAATCCTCAAAATTTATCAGATCTATAGGCAAGAGTTGACGTACTTCTAATCAAACATTAGATTGTTGGGCATCTCCAATCCATAAATCTGAAAAGTAGATTTGTGTCATGCCACGTGAGATTTGTGTCATGCTACATTACTATCCACATATATTTTTTTTTTCATAAACCTTTCACCTACATTCATAAGCCTTCATTCAATTCTGCGCATGGGACTCACATGTCATATTATATTTTTTATACTTTTCATATTAAACTAATTACAAATTTATTAAAAACTTTATTATATAGTGATTATTTGTTTATATTATTTTTTATTGACAGTTATAAAAATATATAATTAAAAATTTTCATCAAAAAATAATAATAATATATTAAATATTGTACACTCCACGCTTAAAATAAAATGAAAATCAAATAATTAAAAATGGCATATGACAAATATAATTTAATTCAAATCAAGGTCTCCAAATTATTGCCAAATATATTCCACCAAATCGACTTGAATTAAGTTGATGATGAACTTGTTTATCACGAATCTCAGCATATCTCTGAATGTATTGTTGAAATTGAGGAGTACACTCTTGAGTTGGATGAATGAGTCTCCTTCTTCATCGATCCAATTCACAGCCTCATCCCCTTCATCTGCGATGATCATATTATGTAAAATGATGCAAGCCTACACTATATCACATAAACAATTTTTATACCAGAATTGTGCAGGACCACGTATAATAGCTCAACGAGATTGTAGTACGCCAAAATCACGTTCAACATCTTTTCATGCGGACTCCTATTTCTCTTTAAGTATTTTTCATTTTGGATCCTTCGGATAAGAAAAACTTTTAATGAACGTGCTCCACTCGGGATAGATGTCATCACTTAGATAATAACTTTTTGTATATGTTGACATATTTACTGTGAATTGAACTGTAGGCGCATCACATCTTAGTAGTTAGTACATCATTGAACAATGGTGATTGATTGAGCACATTTATATCGTTATTTGATCTAGCTACACCAAAAATGCATGTCATATCCACAAGTCAGTTGAAGCCACTGCTTCCAGCATAATTGTGGGAACTCCATGATTGTCTCACCTGAATTGTCCTTTCCACTCCACGGGACGGTTTCTCTTCGTTGTTGTTCTACTAGGAGCAAGAGTATCATTTGCTCGTCAGTGTCATCTGTACACTGATCAATTAAGAATTGCTTGTAATCAAAATTGTTGCTAGGATTAGAATTTTGTGACATTTTTATTTTGTGAGGTTTAGATAGAGAGGCAAAGTAAGAGTATATGTGATATAATGCTTCTTTAAGTACAATTTATAGCAAATATTTTACCATGATTAGTTTTTTTGAATGAGAATCCAATTATGTGTACAAAGTCTGTATTTATAGTTGAATAAATAATTTTTTATCAAATTTTTATTATATAAATGTAACCGTTATTTAGTAAATAGTAACTTCATTAAATTTTTATTTTTTCAAACGGCTAGTTTAGCATTAAATTTGTAAACGGTTATGTAGCTTTCAAATACATATATAAAGATCGTATATTTAATCACGTTTGAAAATAAAGAAGCGTGATTAAAGATAGACTTTATCTTTAATCACGTTTGTATTTTTAACCATGTTTCTTTGTTACAAACGTGATTAAAGATAAAGTATATTTGTAATCACGCTTCTTTGTTACAAACGTGATTAAAAATATTTTCATGAACCGCTTCGTACAGACGAAGCTGTTTCATTTCAGAATATCATAAACCATGCTCTCAGATCGGCACAAACTTGCCACGTAAGGTTTATAATCTGACATGAAGCCTCCTTTAAATATGTCCTAAGCCGGCAACCGCAATTTCATAATCCACAATCGAACTCGAGTAGAACAATCAAATTCATACGCCCCGATGAGGGATGGAACAAATTGGTCATTATCGCTAAATAATATATATGAAGCTGGATTTCACCCGAGAATGGCGGTTATCACGGCGAAGGGTAACATGAATCAAAGGTGGATCTGATCCTGTTTTTCAGCACAATATTAGTTTTGTTTGGCCTCTTCATGTGATATAAATTAAAATTTTATTAAAACGATGTAATATTGGGTTGGCGGTATTTGGTTTTTACACATGATCGAATTCCTTAAAATTTCATTAGTAAGCATTATCTTATACTGATATCAAAATTTATTCAGAATTGATATCTTAATTATGACCGATTGATTGTAATAAACAATTGTTTACATAAAAAAAATATTTTAAAATTGGAGAAAGGCTGCAAATATCAATGAATACCGCTCAGAGGGCCGTTTATCTTCGGGCATTGGAAAATCGTATACAAACCTTGTTACGGGCCTTGCCCAACATTTGTTTACCAGGCCCAACAACCTGTTCCATGTAGATGTAGTATAGTCCATCAGCACTAGCTGTGAAAATCATCTATTCCAAAATCTTAAATTAACCGTGAATATAAGCTACATATCATAGTGATTAAATAATCTTATTTTAGGTTATTTTTATGAGATTACGATTTTTAAGTTTTAGAATTTTTATTGTTTTAGGGTTTTAAACATTATTTTGTTTCAAACTTTCATATTTGTAGTTTTTTTATGTTTACAAACTCATCCAAAACAGCGTCGTTTCACAACTCTAAAACTTTCAATCCTAAAATCATAAAAATACTAAAAAAAAATCCTAAAACCCTATAAATCCTAAAATATTAGAAACTTTGAATCATGAAATCTCCTAAAACCCCTAAACACCATTCAAAATGAATTCATTTTAACTATTAATGAGAATCTTAGATGGAGTATATCCGTTATTCCCTAAATTATTAATAACCAAATGAAGAATCTTAGATTGATTCTTTACTCAGTAAACTAACTGTTTTGTTGCTATCAAATTCCGTACCAATACTAATGAATAGAAAAGATCGTGGCATATTATTTTTAGAGTCATTGTTAAGTGGGCATAGTACATTATGTGGACCATGGATAACATTAATGGGAACCGTCACATTAAAAATTAATAAATGACACATGTCAACATTCTTTTTTTTTTTTACTTTTCAACGTGTCACGTGATTGATCAAACTGGCATATGCCGGTTCATCAATAGTTAGTTGGTGATTCACATGATCACTCAAAAAGAACTGCTAAACATCATCTGTAGAAAAATATACTCCCTCCGTCCTCTAATACATGTCGTTTAAGGTTAATTTGAGTAGATTAAGGTGAAATTAATGCTAGCGGTTGAACAAATTTAATAGGTAGGTGGTTAATAATTTTTTCAAAAAGTTCGTGCAAAAAGTAAAATTGGTAGATGATTATTGGTGAGGAATGTATTCTTTATTGATTATGATAATGAAGTGATTAATGTTTGACATTTTAAGGTAGTTGTTGATATTAAATACACATTGAAAATTGATAAGTGACAAGTAAAAGTGGACAAAAAAATTCGATTAAGTGACATGTAAAAGAGGACAGAGGGAGTACTTAATAAGTAACAGGTTGATGATGAATTTTCATCTTTGCAATCTTACATATTGAGAGATGGCCAGCTCTATTTGTTGCCAAGTTGGTTCCGGGTGTCTTAAATAGAGAGTATGAGAGTGACTGGTTTGTGGCACTGTCCTTAAATAAAAATGGGACTGGGAGGTCCCAT
>NQLW01000044.1:517063-545527 GCA_002312845.1 Kalanchoe fedtschenkoi | reverse complement strand
GAAAAAAAAAAGATGAAATATTTGTAAGAAAATTGGAAAGAAAATTTGTTTAAAATAAAGAATATTTTATTATTTTTTCACCAATTTTCACCCCAACCAAACAAGAAAAAAATATTATGAATTGCATTAGGAGAGTTCATTTTCTCTCAAGTTTCTCATTCCACCAAATCTTTTTTAAACCAAACACAGTCTAAAAAAAATTTAAAAAAAAAATAATTAGTGAATTCGTAATAAACTAGTAATCATTAAAACACACAAAAAAAAGTTGTGTATGACTATAGGTTGAAGATATTTCTTGTGAAGTTTTTAGTAGGCTATGTAGAAAATAAAAAGAAAAAATTAGAGACTTCTGTTTAAGGTAATGAATTACAATAAAATCATTTAGCAAAACTCAAATCAATCGCATACTAAATCAATACAAACTAGATAAAAATAAACACCTTATCCATAAGTCTAATCTAAAACATGGAGGTTCGGATTGTAAACAAATAAAATAGTGACGGATGGAAGTAGAAATACCAAGAAGTGAGCTTGCTGCTGTAGTATTTAACGCAGACGTGACTTGGGCAGGCAGAGAGCAGAGAGATGTGCCAGCTATGAAATTGGGAGTCAAAGCTGGCATATGATTTTTTTTCAATTTTATTTTATTTTAATTTTCTGGAAAATATTCTCCACCATTTTCCTCTCATCTATATTCCTCCATTAAATCTTCTCTTCATCTCCCTCCTCTCCCCTCTTCTCTCCATCACCCCCTCTTCTCTCTAAACCCATTCCTTCTCACTCCAAATTCTCAGCATTTCGACACGCAGCAGAAGCGATTCAAATTGAATCGAAAAGTTCGCCATCTGAAACAATGGTGTGCCCGCCGGCGACCATCATCGCCGAGAAGAAGCCCTGGTGGCTCAGCAACCGCAAGGTAACACCTTTTCACTCCATCCAGCCCCACATCCAAATGGGTTCGATCAATTTTCAAATTTGCTGACGAGTTTTCGTTTCGGTTTTTGGCAGATTGCTGACAGATACGTCAGAGACGCCAAAGCCTTAATCGCGACCAGGGAGTCCAGCGACGTCGCCGCCGCCCTCATTCTCATCGAATCCGCCCTCGCATTATCCCCCAAATGCGACTCGGCGCTCGAAATCAAAGCGAGATGTCTGCTTTACCTCCGCCGATACAGAGAGATCGCTGACATGCTCCAGGACTACATCCCAAGCATCAAGCTCGGGTCCGACGACTCCTCAGTCTCGTCCGAGAACTCCTCCCAGCCGCTCGCCAAGGAGCGGGTCAAGCTTCTCTCGTCCTGCTCGGACGATTCGTCGGAGGACGATCGGGCGGCGTTCAAGTGCTTCTCCGTGTTTGATTTGAAGAAGAAGGTCATGGCCGGGATCTGTAAAAAATCCGACCCGGAAGGCCCCTGGAGGTAATTATTTTTTATTCCCGATTGCTTCTCAAGCACTCCTTTTGTTAAAATATGCTTCTTTTCACGCACTGTTTTGAAAATAATGAAGTCTAAGAGTCCGCAGCCAGTAATGTTCAAACTATTTTCAAATCCATGGCGTTTTGTGGAAGTACTATCGTAGTAATGTAACTCAGCAGTAAAGTTTACGAACCAGTGAACTGATCTAGCTCTGTTTCTCATTCAGATATCTTGTGCTCGGTCAAGCTTGCTGCCATTTGGGTCTAATGGAGGACGCAATGCTTCTGATCCAAACCGGCAAGCGCCTCAGCTCGGCTGCGTTCCGCCGGGAGAGCAACTCCTGGACAGATGACAGCTTCTTCACCAATCTAGCTGCTGACCCAAACTCCTTAGCGCCTCCTCCGCCGACCGAGTCTGAAAGCACAACGCAACTCCTCGCCCAAATCAAGCAGCTTCTGAGACGCAAAACAGCCGCCATTGCCGCAATGGACGCAGGCGTATACGCAGAGGCGGTCCGCCATTTCTCCAAGATTGTTGATTCCCGGCGCGGAGGGCCTCAGGGGTTCCTCGCCGAATGCTATATGCATCGAGCAATTGCGTATAAATCCGCTGGCAGGATCGCTGAGGCCATATCTGATTGCAACCGGACACTGGCTCTTGACCCGAGTTGCATCCAGGCTCTGATCACCAGATCATCGCTGCTGGAAACTATCAGGTGCTTGCCTGATTGCCTGCACGATTTGGAGCATCTGAAGCTGCTGTACAACTCGATTCTTCGGGACAGGAAGCTTCCAGGGCCGGTGTGGAAGCGGCACAACGTCCGGTACACTGAAATTCCCGGAAAGCTGTTGACTTTAGCTAGAAAAATCGAGGAGCTGAAACACAGAGTGGCGAACGGGGAAAGCAGCAATGTGGATTACTACGCGCTGATGGGACTGAGACGAGGGTGTTCAAGGGCGGAGCTGGAGAAGGCTAACCTAGTCCTGTCGTTGAAACACAAGCCGGAGCGAGTCACAGCCTTCACTGAGAAGTGTGAGTTTACTGACAGCCGTGATCTCGACTCGGTCAAGGAGAGAGTGCGGATTTCCGCTGTGCTGCTACACCGGTTGTTGCAGAAGGGGTATGTGCAGATTTTGGGCAATGTGGTGGAAGAGGAGAAGGTGGAAAAGCAGCTCAAGGCGGCCCAGGCAGCATTGGAGGCCACGGCATTGCAAATAAAAAAGCAGACCAAAACTCAAGAATCAGCGGCACCACCACCACCAGCACCGGTGGCGATTAAGTTAGAGTTGAATGTTGCTGATGATGAGGTGTTCAGCCAAAATGAGGCATGCCCATCTCCAGATAACAACAAGTCTTCATCTTCATCCACGTACAAGGCTAGCTTCTGCAGGGATCTTGCGGTGGTTGGAAATCTGCTGTCACAAGTGGGATTCAATAGGCCGATTGCAGTCAAGTATGAGGCGTTAACATGCCAAGAAATCCAGTGCTGAGAACTACCAGTTGGGACATGAAAAAAATTGAAATGGTGTAAAAAAGGAGGATGAGATGGAGGCCTGGTTACTGGTTTGTAAAATTTTGTCACGTTTTGGTTGAGTTATAAGAAAAAGTACAAGTAGAAGTAAGCATGGGTGTACAGTAGAGTAAGCTTTTGAGTAGTATTGAAATGGAACGTGTCATTTAAGTAAATGTGCTTCATCTTCAAAGTTCCATTTCATCTTCCGAAGGGACTTTTTCATCAGTAACTTTTTTTTTAATGGTTTTCTATAAAGATTATTCCATCTTTTCATTTGTTTTCAGAAATATTTTATTTTATATTTCCGCTGTTATTATTTTTTAACACATTTCCGCCACTAGTAACAATCGATTTCTAAAACAATTACTCGATCACTGTCTACGGAATATGCTTATATTAACAGTGAAAATGCGTTAAAAAGCAATCTGTTGTTGTTAATAGTGGATTTGCTATATCAATCTGCTGTTAGTAACAATAAAAATAGATTGGTACGATATTGTTAAAAACAAATCAAAATGTAGAGTACTCTTGATATAAAATAATGAAAATAAAATATTTTTGAAATAAATTTGAATCATACCAAAGTTATAACTTTCAGCGAGGAAGGGGTAGCAATAGCGACGAAATCGCTTTGTTAATATGGAAGTCCTCCCTGTAGTTATCAAGTCTCCTTTCAATCTCAATGAAAGCCAACAGCAGCCAGCAGGAGCTTTCAGTTGTTCAAAAGCTGTTTAAAATTTAATTAATGTTACAGTGGCTGGCGAGCTGCTGCTGTCTTTAATGTTGTTCTTCCTCCTGCCTCTGCCTAAAGTTGTAGTTGAGTCTCTTTCTCAACAAACCCATCTGATGGCAGGTGAGTGAGGAGAAGGTTTTGGGTTTTGGCTTAGGGGGAGGGAACAGGGAAGTAAATGCAATGGCATTGAAGTTTTGGTTGGAGAAA
Source organism: Kalanchoe fedtschenkoi (assembly GCA_002312845.1). Classification (NCBI taxonomy): domain Eukaryota; kingdom Viridiplantae; phylum Streptophyta; class Magnoliopsida; order Saxifragales; family Crassulaceae; genus Kalanchoe; species Kalanchoe fedtschenkoi. The sequence continues at coordinate 541,659 of NQLW01000044.1, read as the reverse complement.
TGGATGGAGGTTTGTAGCATTTGGGATGGAAGAGAATCCAATTCAACCCATGCTTGGGTAAAAATGGATATGGTAGAATATGTCAGAGCAGATGAATGAGTAAGTGGTGTGCAGGCAACATCCAAATACAGGAAGAAAAGTCTTATCAACCACACCTCGTCGCCTCACTATTCATTCTCACGAGGGAGAACCAAAAAAGAACACCATATTCCTTTAAATTACTCATCTAAACAACTCACTAAACACACTCACAAATCACTCTCTGATAGTCTAATTATTATATGCAAGTGACATGTGAAAAAAAATGAATGAATAATTTGTGAGTTCAGATAGTGGAGTATGTGATAGTTTTTAATTAGTTATATAGAGAGAGATACTTTCTCCGTCCTCTAATACATGTCGTTTGAAGTTAATTTCAGTAGATTAAGGTGAAGTTAATGCTATCGGTTGAACAAAGTTAATGAGTGGGTGGTGATATTTTTTTGAAAAAGTTCGTGCAAAAAATAAAATTGGTAGATGATTACTGGTGATGAATGATTTTTTTATTGATTATGATAAAAAAGTGATTAATGTTTGATGTTTTAAGGTAGTTGTTGATATTAAATATGCATCAAAAATTGTTAAGTGACAAGTAAAAATGGACAAAAAAATTTGGTTAAATGACATGTAAAAGAGGACAGAGAGAGTATGATCGACGGAAAATTTAAAAAGTGGGTGAAAATTGAGAACTATCCAAAATTCGTCATATATCTCACTACATAAAGGTAATGTGGAGTTAATTTTATAGTCAATAAAAAGGTGTCACATGTCTCACGACCAGTATTCACGAGCCAAACTCCCACTGCCACGTGTGTCACTAACTCATTACACATGTCACACTCCCTCAATCTTTTTATGCAAATTCATTAATTTTATTTTCAGTTTTTAAAATCAATGTATGTAATTATTTTGATATTATTTTTAAATCAAATTTAATAATCATTTATAAAAAAAGTACAAGCTTTAATTTAAGATCCTCTTGGATATGTTTTTTTCAAAAAAGTATAAAAATATAATGTACAAAGAAACAAAGTACATAGTTCAAAATTTATAGTTTTAAGTTCATATTTTAAACTTTGATTGTTAAATTTTGTACTTTGTACTTTAAGTTTTGAAATATGAAATATAAATTATAAAATACAAACTTCGTAGTTTGTACTTGTACTTTTAACTCTCGTATTTTGTGGTTCATGATTTTTTTTTAAAAATATCAAAAATAAATCTTGAATTAAAGTTTATACTTTGTTGACAAATGAATATGAATTTTTTTTAAAAAAAACTATAAAAATAAATACATAAATTAATTTTAAAAATTAAAAATTAAACTTAATGAGTTTACATAAAAGAGAAATAAATTGTACGACAACATGTGACGAACAAGTATAAAAAGTGCACTTTCTACCGAACTATTAAACTCCACTTTCTTCAAATTGTAACATATGTGGCCCACCTTCCACACTTCCATTTGTTTCAATAATTCAATTAATCAGATTTGTTTGATGGCTTAATCAAACGAATTCATTAAGAGCTCAATTTTCACTCTCTCATCAACCTTCCCTAAGGCTGTGTTTGGTTTGAGTAAAATTAGAGAGAAAGGAAAGTTAGAGGGAAAATGAATCCTTTAAAAAATTCATTTTATTTTACCCTTGTTTGGTTTGAGATGGAAAATTTTATAGAAAGTACTAAAATATTATTTAATTTAAATAAATTTTACATCCTATTTTCCATATAACTTTCCATATAGTTTTTCATCCGTAATTTTCTCCAAATCAAACAAAAAATTCCTTTTCATTTTCCACCAAATTTTCTTTTCCACCAAATTTTCCAATAATGAAACGTGATAATATTATTACTAGTTGAAGCTGCTAGACAGACATGTTTGGCTATGACAGATACAAAGCAGTAGTGAGGCAGTAAGTTTATTATTACTATACTCCCTCTGTCCTCTTTTACATGTCACTTAACCGAATTTTTTTGTCCACTTTTACTTGTCACTTAACACTTTTCAATGCGTATTTAATATCTACAACTACCTTAAAACATCAAATATTAATCACTTCATTATCATAATCAATAAAAAATTCATTCTTCACCAGTAATAATCTACCAAATTTACTTTTTGCACGAATTTTTTTAAAAAACATCAACCACCCACTCATTAAATTTGTTCAACCGCTAGCATTAACTTTTCCTTAATCTACTCAAATTAACCGTAAATGACATGTATTAGAGGACGGAGGGAGTATGTATATGGATTCTGATTTTGTTTGAGACATTGAAGAGGGTGACGACATTAATTGAAAGTTGAGCCGAGGTTGTCTAGAAACATGATTGATGGAGTTATTGCTACACTCGAAAGGCAGCAGGCTCTGCTCATCTTTTGAAACTCAATCCATCAAGTTTAGTTTAATGCTTTGCATGGCTTATGTAAGAAGATGTGTTTGGTTATATTTACATGGTTTATTACTATGCTGAGATTATCAACAAACATCATATAGCATTTATTATTCAATCTTGAAATGCAAGTAAGTAGCTTCTGATCCATTTAAAGTGCCGCAAACAAAACCAGACCCCCATGCAGTGCACATACTCAAACGCAAAGGGGAGACCATCGAGTGCGATTCCAGTTAAAGGGTCACATAATTATATCACGTCAAATCAGTGAAGCTATTCATCGATTTGTGTATTTTGTTGCTGAAAACTGATTTGACCGAGTCTCTCTCTACGTCTAAGTCAAACTTCTTTCCACCATTTTGCTTCAAATGGGTGGGTGGACATCTGTCATCTAGCATGCCCATAATATAATATCTAAAAAAAATCAAATAAATAATACGAATCATCGTCAAATATGCGTAGCATGTATGGGTGGACGTTGAAATTTGAATGCATAAAAACAATAATACTCGAGTATTCTCTCCAACTGTGATCTGTCAATTATTTGTCAAACTTTGAATCGTATCTTGTGTTTATACGAGGAGCTAATTTGAAACATGTTTAATGCCGCGTAGAGCAAGTAGTAGGAATGTTTGTAGATGGGTTGAAAATGGACACAGACATGTTATCAATAATTAATTAGTATGTTTTACTTAAAGTCGTCACATGCACGTGACTCCAGTCCAGTGCGTAGCTAGCTTCTTGTGCTTCTTCCATAATTAATTGACTTAAGGTTAAGGTTAAATCTCATGTGACGGATGACACCATATTAGACGAATTTATTTAGGGATGTGGTTAAAATTCATTCTTATAGCATGTTAGTAAGTTGGTTCCACACTCAAAATCAATTAACAATGAGTGGGAGAGTCCAACTATATTTAAGATTCAATTCTATGAGCTCAATAGACGATGTGAGATACAATTCATTTATATTGACCAACACATACTAGTACATAGTACATGCCTCATCATTTTTTTTTTAAAGGATCGATAGTGATTTCTTCCCACTTTCAAACTATATAAGTTAAACACTCGAGTCACTTACTGCCTTTTCTTTCTCACTACAGAAATTTGGAAACACAGACTTTTTAGTTGCCTAAATGTGTGTGTATGCATCTACTACATCCAACAGTGATATACTCTCTCCGTCTTTTAATATATGTCGTTTACGGTTAATTTGAGTAGATTAAGGTGAAGTTAATGCTAGCGGTTGAACAAATTTAATAGGTAGGTGATTAACATTTTTTTGAAAAAGTTCGTACAAAAAGTAAAATTGGTAGATGATTATTGGTGAGGAATGTATTCTTTATTGATTATGATAATGAAGTGATTAATGTTTGACATTTTAAGCTAGTTGTTGATATTAAATACGCATTGAAAATTGGTAAGTGACAAGTAAAAGTGGACAAAAAAATTCGGTTAAGTGACATGTAAAAGAGGAGAGAGGGAGTATGTATATAACATTTATGACTGTTGACCCGTCTTCAACCTACATCCCAACCCATGATGCGTACATACTCTTCTGAGTTGTAGCATGAGTGTGAACAGCGGGGTTAGCTCGACTATGGAGTTTGATCTTAGCACTGCAGTTTGTTAATAAATTTGTCTCCACCCAAAAAATTACTAGTTATTAGTGCAGGATAGGATTAGCATTCTGAAAGTGTGAATGGGGAAGTAAGCTCTTTTTCTTGCTCTCTTTGTTTAATCTTGTAAAAACTAGCACCTCTCAGACTCTCTGACACTTGGCTTTCGGCCTTCACATTGCCCCAATCAAACTCTTCTCCCCCCATTACCAAACTTCCAAAGTAAGCTCTTTACTTTACTCAATAATGATCCACGTGATGTCTTGTGACCCAAGGAAAGTGGATGGTGAAAACTGAGAGCTCATTATCACTTCACTTTACATAATAGTAAGACACCTGTACTACTTGTAAAGCAAGAAACAGAATAATTTAAACTTTGTCATTTGGCGGTGTAGAGTTGAAGAAACACGAAGTGGGACATTGAGCATCTCAAAGCAAGAGATGATGGTATAGGAGGTCTCGCCATATGCCCGCACCTTTGCTTGGAACCATCAGATGTCTATGTCTATGATAACATAATGGCTTTGAATTTTGGAGAGTGGCTATAGCCAGTTTGTTTCATTTAATATATTGAGATGAGCATCATATGGCATGTGATGGTTTGAATGTTGGGAACATCATATAATAATATAACAACAGTTTTGATATTTGGAGCAAGGGATCAGAGGAATAAGGAGGGTGAGATTTTAGATGGGGTTTGTCATTGGTGGCCGAAACTATGGGATTTTTTGCATGAAGATGATGTCAGGAAGACAACATGATCGATGCAACCAAACCCATGTGGTGTCTCGGGTTCCAAAACCCACCCCCAAGTTTTTGAATTTGAGATTAGGTGTAAATGTTGATGTGGATATACTAGTGCATGCAGTTTGATGAAACCGAGATGTATAAGAGGCCACCATCACTCATGCCATCGTCACAAATTATAAAGATGGAGCCTGAAAGTGCTTGGCGTTTTGTAAGTGATGAGAGAGCGCATTTAGATTCTCGGGGGTGCAGTGGCAGGTCTGAGAAATGCACTTGCATGGTTTTTGTCTTTGTTGAATGGATTCAAGTTCTGATGATACATCATGGTCGTCATATTTCACAAAACAACAAAACAAACCAAACCCCAAAAAGTCCCACATTCATTCGACTCTTTGCCTCTATTTTCTTTCTTTCTTAACTTGCTCAACTTTGCCGCTAGACAACTCGCACTTCCATTTTGTGACCAGACTACCGTACACTCAGACTCAGTCTAGCTCTACCCAACCCAACCCTTAAAAGCCCATCACGCAGCATGAGCACCCATTTGAAGTGACATTCAGTAGCAACTCTCCAACATTTGCATGTATGTGTGGCTGGTACAAGGATGGGTTGCCCTGAGAATATGTCCGCTAGCATACATGCCTGAAAGAAAGGCATACGTATCCACCAGCTTCAGCATGATTCAAAGCACAAATTGGATACTCAAACCAACGTTTGCTGTCGTAAATGAGTGAGATAATACATGAACTGAATACTAGATTGCAAACATATACATACATCACTGACACCAAGGAGGCAAGTCATCAGCTCTTGACTTCCGCTTTCTTCTTTGCTTTGCCAGATTTTGGCTTCTACAGGTCGGTATTACTAGTTGTAAATATCGGCTGGTGAGGAAAAGATAAAGTGACTTATATTAGATTGTTGAATCATGACTTACAAACCTAGATTTTTGAGTCAGAGCGAGAATACAATCCAATATGGAGCGGTCCGAAAATTCTCAACAAATTGATATCAGAGCCTATGATTCGATATGAGATCAATATACGAGACGTGTGATGTGTGGAGGTCAAGAGCTGACACCCCGAGTATCAAGGAGTATCAAGGATGTCGCTGAGTCTCAGCAGCTCGCAATCTGCATTCCATAAAAAGCGCCATGACCAGTTCGCTCCTTCAAGAGCCGCCACTTCCTAGGAGCTCCCAAATCAACTCTACCCACTTCAGCAGCATCATTGCTGGGCCATTCATAAGGCTCCTCCAGGAGTTCCCCGTCCTTTAGACTATCAGTTAAATAATCACGCTTGAGAATCCACCTAAAATCGAGGCCGGTAGTTTTAATGCATTATGGAATACACCATAATGCTACTACAATATAATACCCAATGATCTATTAGCAGCTACTGATGCACAAAACCATACACAAGAATTGTCATTACAGTAATGTAAAATTGCAGGTAAAAACATAGTGCATAAAAAGATGAGATAACATACCATAATATCAATGGATTTAGCACCTGAATATCCTATTACCAAAAATGATGATGAGCAGGGAGTAATGAAACACGAGTCTTCACTCAAAAAGTGTGCAATAGAAAAAGAATTACTCTATTTGTCCTATAATAATAGTTGTTTAAAATTAGTACTAATTAGTTGACCTGTGATTAATGCATTTTTTTAAAATTTTGTGTAAAATGTAGTATATTATAATTGATGTAGAAGAATTGTTTTACAAATATGACGATGAATTAATTAATTTCTTTCTTTTTAAGTTATGTGACTATATTAAATATGCATTAGAATTATTAAGTAACAAATAAAAGTAGACAAATAGGTGTTAATTAAGTGATAGATATAAGAAGACGGAGAGAGTACCTTACAGAAGCTGCCGCAGCAAAGAATTTCTCTGTGCTGCGTGATAGTTCTGGAACAACAAAATGCGTAGCTTGGTATGACCAATGATGGGAGTCCCGGCACAGTCTTCCTTTCAATTGTCGAACTATCTTTTTAAGCTCCTGTCTTTGTAACCGATGTCCACAAAGTAGAAAATATTTTAGCTCACCCTTCACAAACTTTTTACCAGCAAACTTGTCATTTGAATAAGACTTAAATGCACTTGCCTTTTTTCCCTGAAACTGGTGTATTTTCAGACCTAATGGTCGTGTTAAGTGCATGTTGTTTTGTAAAACTAGTATTTTCAGCATCTGGCATAGGTCTCTTGTCTTTCTCAGTTTCTGGGAGATTTTTTAACTTTTTTGCATCAGCTGTGTGTTTCTGCACATTCTTGTTTGGCGGCTGCAAAATTCTTTCATCCATTTCTCCATCCTCAGCATCATCTGATAGAGGCATGTTCTTCCTCTCAGATTCCAGGACATTCTTGAGCTTATTGCCATTGACTGTGTGTTTTTTAGCATTTCTATTTGGTGGTTGCAGAGTACTTTCACTCATTGTTCCAACTTTGGGATGATCTCCATTTCCTGCAGCAACCCTGTCCAAGCTATTCTGTCCCAGCTTTATAAGGCTAGCAGCTGTTTTAGCATTTTTCAAAGATTTGCCGCAACCTTTTGATCCCTTCTGCGTCTTTCCTCTCTTTACATCTGTTTTCAAAGCACCTTGGTCCAATTCATTTTCCTGCGAACATTTTTCTTTCCCATCCACATAATTGTCGACGACCATATGAAGAGACAGCACTTGGTCAGTATTCTCATGGACGTTGTTTCCTCCCTGTTGCACAACTCTCAACATTTCTCTACCCTCAGTTGCGCGCGCCTCAAATCCATGTTTTCTCTCTGGAATTTCAGCTTCATTGTCTCTAGGTCCACATGCCTCTTCAAAATCCTTAATGAGCTTAGAACTATCCACTCTCTCCAATTCTAAGGCATCATCTGCTGAAGTCATGCTTTTAGGCACAGTGAGCAAGCATTTCATGTTCATAATTTTGGCTGTCGAATTCAGTCTGGTCCCCGCACTCTTATCTCCATTAATCTTATTATTAGGAGGCTTCGAATTAGGTTTATTACTTCCTTCTGCCAAGATACCAAGTTCATTAGACTTACTCATAGCCTTGGCTATCAATGTCAGTCTTTTACCAACATTCTTATCTTCACTTTGAGTTTGGTGTAATATTTTCTTTCATCAACAGATCAGGCTCTTTACATTTCCCAAACTCAGCGCTATCAAAAGCACCTCTGGCTTTAAATTGGATCCTATAGTCTTTATCCCTAATCCCTTTCTTCTCCCAGGTTTTAAGTTCAGTTTCCCATTTTCTGAACTCGGGGGATTCATATTCTTTGGATCCTCTGCTTTCTTAATCTCAGAACTTAGAGACCCAGCCACAAAGTTTAGTCCAGAACCAGAATTCTTTCCAGATACTCCCTTTCTTCTGCCAGGTTTTAAGTTCAGTTTCCCATTTTCTGAACTCGGGGGATTCATATTCTTTGGATCCTCTGCTTTTTTAATCTCAGAACTTAGAGACCCAGCCACAAAGTTTAGTCGAGAACCAGAATTCTTTCCAGATACTGCATTTTTTATCAAGTCTGAATTCACTTTCCGATTATCTCCTGTTGCTAGGATTGCACTGTGAGGATCGTCAGATTTATCATGCATCGACCCAGCAGCTGACGTGACAATATCATTATTCTGCTTCTGTACAATTGTCTCTTCCCTAGCATTTATCGATCTTCCAACCATGAGTGTTCCAGAAGCTGACACATCAGTAGAGCTAGTCCCTTTTTGAATTCCTGTAGTCATCTCTGTCAGTTATGTTACATCGTCAGCCAGCTCACTCTTGCGATTTACTAATTCAGATTTAAGGAGGTTCTGTGCCACTGGGCTGTTTCCAATGCCACCTGGCGAATGTTTCTCCATGGCGATGAAGCTACCGTCGGGAGGTGTTACATCTATATTATCATTGCAAACAACGAGGCTCCTTGATGCATCTGGTGCTGACACACGACTCTCTTTGGCGCTTCGACACTATCACAAGTAATGTCCTGCTTACTTTTTGATGGTAAAACATTATCAACAACTTCCTTGCCCAGACTGGGAATTTTTGTATCATCAGATTCTTTTCTTTGTTCACTCTTAGAAACAAATGCTAATGCATCAGAGGCTTGTGGTTCATCCAATAGCTCATCAGAGTACCTTGTCTCACCTGAAAGATCCATTTGCAAAGAAAATCTCTGAGAGGTTTTCGATGATAATTTAATGTATTTGATAATTTCATGCCAGAATCAGGGAACTTCATAACACTTCCAAAGGAACATGATGGGTCACCTAATACAATTTCTTCTCTTTCCAAGGAGACATTACCAGGTCATCTGATTTCTCAACAATCCCTGAGAATCTCGGTTCTGAACCTTTTTTAACATCCCTTAATTCTGCAGGTGTGATTGTAGCCTCATTGTCTTTGGGTAAAAATTTGCTTCCCTCAGTACCACTAAAGCCTTCTGTGGCAGTTGGAGCGAAGGGTATTTTTGACATTGCTTGGTTTGCAGGCATTTTGAAGCTGCTCCAGTTTCAAGTCGAGTACCATAAGGAACATTTATTCGCCCCTTGAATTGCTTTGTCATGCTGCCTTCTGCGTTTTCTTCCTCCTCAGAATCTGTGGCTTCAACTTCCATTTCTAACTCAAACCCACTATGCGATGACAAATACAAGTCATAGGTTGAAAAAAGATTATAGGATGGTAGCTCCGTAAGAGAGGTAGAAACCTAAGTAGTAAAATTAAAGGATCTTACCTTTTTGAATAGTGATCCTCTGGAAGAAGTTCCCAGGAGCTTAAGCTGAAATAATCGCAAAATGAATAATGAACTGACTGAATTGTGAAACCTACAGAATCCAACAGTGCTACAAAACCAGCAGAGAAATATCTTTTCACTCACCAATCTTCCAACCACGTGTGATTCCAATTCTGATTTTCAGAATTTTTTTGGCCAATTCTTACTTCTCACCTGAATATATAAATATATGCTCATAAGAAACAGCTAACAAGAAAATAAAAGGCTGAAGCACGGTAAATTGTCATCATTACGTTCTTGTATTGTAATTGCACGAAGTCTAATCAAAATAGTCATCAAATCTTGTCCACGAATCAGGAAACGGGCCATTTTTTGTTTGGGAAAAATGAAATAAGAGAACTCGTGAGGTAAAGAGAACACACTCTCAAACTTATAGCATACGAGATGCGTAGCCTTGTTTGCAACTAACAGGCTTTGAGAACTAAGCAACCATTAAACTAACCATTATCTGTATTAAGATTTTAGCCACTTATTAATATGCCCAGCACTAATTTTCATAAAATGGAAGATTTACAAGATGAAAACAGTATTCAACTACAAAATAACAATTAGATAGAACAGAAAAGTGATGATAGGCAAACCATGATGTCTTTTCGTTCTTGTCGCCGGTACCCAGTCAAGCACATCACCAAATTTTTGGCTCCTGGAATGCCATTAAGATCTTTTGGGGGTCTGTACCTAACCTAATATAGACAGAGTCATAAACATTGGATTCAATGGAAACCATTAACAAGGTAGGCAACACATTAATAACTATCCTAGCTTAAGTACTGCTGCTGTAACTCATTTATAAGTTAGGAATCAATTTCAATAAGCTGGCAATCCTGATCAAATACGCAAATAAGAAAATATGGATACTCACATTGGTATGATCCACTGGCATTCCAATATCGCAAGTGTGGTCGACCCATAAACCAGTGACAACAATTTTTCCGCTGCTTCGAGCAGCAACACATGTAGGATCATCCTGTGCAGAAAAAAAAAATCAATTGACTTAAAGTAAACTTAAATATAACCCTGACGGCTAATTAAATAATTTGCAGCTCATACATTGAACAGCCTCTAACAGAGTAATACATACATGAACACATTCACCAACTATCAAATGAGAGCAATCTGGGCCATATCTAGCAATCTCTCGACCTCCACCACTGACAAGCTTCAGCCGGACCTGAAAATTCTAAAAATAAATAAAGCCCCAAAATGTCCAATTTAATAAATTTCAAAATCGCCAACAGCCCAACAATGAAATCGCAAACTCGAAACCGAATATTCCACCACACAAAAAAAAAACAAACAAACAGGGATAATAGTAGAAGAACACAACACCTCGCCTTCAGTTTCCAAATCAAATCCCATAAGCACAAATCGTACGCCGTCAAACGGCCTCGGACCAGCACTGCCCAGGATCCCCCTCCATTCCATCTCCATCCAACATAGTGTAATAACCGCTCCAGCCGCAGAGTTGGGCAGAAAAAAATTCTTAATAATGATGCAATTGAATTGTTGCAAAGAATCGAAACTCCGAAAATCAACAGGATAACGAAAATTGTGAGAATCGAAGTGAGAGCGAACGAGTGAAGTGAGTTAAGGTGTCCTCAATAAGCTTGTTGAAGAGGACGAAGTTGAAATAGGGGATTTACTCAAACTTAATTAATCAAAATTCTTATTCTTGAGTTTCGGGAATGTCGAATGGCGGGATGCACCACCTGACGTAACGTGCGTCAATTTTAGCGCAAGTTCGTAAGTTGATGTTGATGGGACGTCATCTCCCCCGCCGCCACCTGCTTCCCAATCTCCTCATCCGATCAAAGCATAACAGAATATAAACTGATGTACTTTTGTAGTGAAAGTGCACCCGTCAGTGACCGAATTTCAGCCAGCGAATATCGCCCCACAAGAAAAACGCTTCGTTTAGCGACCAAGCTTAAGCAATATTGCGCAAAACGCTGCGTTTATTGGGCAAGGTAGTTGGCCTATCGTTTTCAGCGCAGCAGAACTGCAGGAGCTTCCGCCTTCAGACCATAGAAACGCTGCGTTTGGTTCTGTCTTTTGTGTTAGGTGCGAGTGAAGAGCTGAATAAGAGCCAACTCCCGGAACTTCCGAAGACGATCGGGCTCGGATTTTCGACAACCAGAAAAGCTTCCAGAAGACGAGCATGGGGTGGTTCAGTCGATTCTTCGCTGCCGTCACTTTCCTAGCAGTCGGAGTCGTCTTCTCGCCCGAAACCTTCGGCTCCAAATCCGACGGGTTGCGCTGGCCTGCCATATTAACCTTCGTCAAGCTCGCTCATCTGCTCAGCTTCGCCACCGCCTGGGGCTCCGCTCTATGGGTCACATTCATCGGCGGCATCATCATGTTCAAGTGCAAACCTCTCCTCCCTCAAAAACCGCATTAAACTCAGTTGTCAGTGGTTTTTCATTTTATCATTTTTTTTTCGTGATTCTTGTTTTGGATTTGACGTAGGCATCTGCCGAGGCATCAGTTCGGGAATCTGCAGAGCAAGATGTTTCCGGCGTACTTCACTCTGGTGGGTGTCTGCTGTGCGATTTCGGTTGCTGCCTTTGCTTACTCGCATCCTTACAAGACGGCGTCAGCTGTGGAGAAGTACCAGCTGGGGTTCTTGCTGTCGGCTTTCGCATTCAGTTTGACGAATCTAGCTGTCTTCACTCCCATGACCATTGAGGTTATCATCTCATCTAGAAATTGATTTTAAGAATTGAGATTATGCAGCTTTATTTATGCCAAATGCTGGATTTTTCTATTGAATTTTCAAACAAAGCTTCTCAATTCAGCGAAAAAAATGACCATAAACCTGAAATTTATCAACTTTAACGAACGAGTTAGATATCGAAGTCATTTTTCTTCAGTGATGGCTTTTCAGTTTTGAATCATCGGCATAACTCGTTTTCCACGTTTTTATCTCCAGTTAGGCCGCAATCGTGTATTTTATAAGGTTCGATTGGGTTTTCTCTAGTTGATTTGAAGTTTGTAAATCAGTGCGTGAAAATGTGGGTTCGGTCACACTCAGACTTTAGGCATAAGTTTAGTATGATGCAGCTGAATATTTATTTTAAAAGATCACATATGGTTTAACTATGATGTTTGATGATTATTTCTTTTGAATTATTGGCCGGCATTGCTTGATGATTTTTTAGTTTGAATTATTGGTCGGTTGATGCTGGATGATTATTTTGTTTGAATTATTTGTCGTCGGGTAAATCATTTGATGTTTAATAAACAGTCAAAAATCACATAACGTTGGCGAGGGTAGCGTCCACTGTTTTTTTTTGATGAAATGCAATTGTTGGCATTTGGATGAGGTTGACTTATTGTTTTTTGTGGTGTTTGTAGATGATGAAGCAAAGGCACAAGGTCGAGAGGGAAAATAAAATCGGAGAGGAAGTTGGGCGGTCAAAGAATTTAGAAGTCGCAAAGAAAGACCCAAAGCTTGCAGCCATGAACAAGAAATTCGGCATGATCCATGGACTATCCTCGCTCTCCAACATCATAGCCTTCGGCAGCCTTGCAATGCATTCATGGTACTTCGCTGGCAAAATAGACCTGTAAGCATTTCATGTGCTGTCTTGCCGCAGGTACTTCGACCAATCAAACATGTGTTCGCCTTCTAGGTGAATATCTGAAGTTGGCTCGCTATTCAAATAACATGTAATATTACCATGTTTCATACTGTTCACTGGTATGACTTGAATAATCTTAATAAATTGTTTAGCCACAACACTACTTGGAGCTGGCTTTTAATATGCTTGGAGTGGTACTTATCTATTGCTGAGCGTATTTGCTTTGTGCTTGTTGGAAATTGGCTAGATTTTAAGTAGAAAGATGGAAAACATATTCAACTTAACTATAAATTTATTAGAATTTGGAATCATGTTTCATGTAGTATAAGTATGTCTGCAAAATAGAATGTCTTAGTGGCATGAACAAATTGAGAGCGGTGAGAGAGAGTTCTCCAGGATAATTCAGGACAATTTCTTCTTGAGTGGTGTAGGATTTTTGTAGGTTTTTGGTTAGAGAAATATATTGGAGAGTTAGAGAGTTGTATTCAAGAGTGTTGAGAAGAGGTCGTCAGGTTTTGTCAGAGAGCTGAACCACGTTAAAAAATGTCGTGTGTTTTTTCATCATTTGTTCATATTATTGTGTGTTGGTGCGTGTTATTCGAGTGACTGTGTCGTCTTGAGATTGTGCTACATGTCCCGAGAGAGAAGAGGCTCCTGTACTTAAACAAACGGTTATCAAAGCTGATAGTTTGAAGAGCACTCAGTACGACATGAAAGAGCCATCACTGCACTCAGAGCTGGCAAACGAAATAAGAATTTAAAAGAAAGCACGAAAGTATCATGTTCGCGTAAAACATGTTGAGGAAGATGTTGTGGAAGAAGATTGCCTTCAATGAAAAATGGTGAAGAATATTCTTGTTGAGAAAGGAGATATTAAATGTGTCAACAACAATGAAAATCGAATCTCAGCGGAGTGCGATTAAAGATGAACAGACAAGTTTTTGGAAATGAAGAATTCTAGAAATTCTAATCAAGTAAGGATTTGTTGCGAATTTACTAGATTCCTAACATTGATGGAGAATTTTTGTATCTTGTTTGATTGTCATATGGATTGTTCATTCCAATCAAAAAAGAAGAGCGGAGACTGACATATTATTGAAGGGGATTGACAAAAAGATGACAATGACACATCAGATTTGGAAGCTGCATTCTAAGGTGGTATGAAAGAGATATTTAGAAATTATAGTCAACGGAGGATTTATGAGGAATTAACTATATTTTAAAATAGGAATGTAGAAGAGATAATCAACTTAATTATAAGTTAATTAAAAATATGAATTTTATTTTAGGGTTACTAAATTACTATTTTGATAGGAATATAAACCATATTTGATTTAGTAAGTATACTTATAAAAGGGATGTTCTAGTGACAAGAACAAATTGAGAGTGGTGATAGGATTCTCCAATAGAATTTAAGAGAAATTTTTATTGAGGAGTATAGGATTTTTAGATATTTTATTAAAGAAAATATATTGGAAAATTGAGAGAATTGTGTTCAAGAATGTTGAGTAGAAGCGTCCATTTTTGTAATATATATTTTATAAACCTTGTGGATTTTTTAAACCGATTACTAATAATTCAGTTTAATTTTTTCATTAAAACCGAACCGGATCGTTACACCTATTATGTATGCCATCATCTTATGAAGTCCAAAACGGCTTCACTGACTCTGTATCAGTTTCTGAGATGTTCGAGTTTTTTGGGCAGTTTTCCCTGGACATTTTTGGTAGCATTAGCCTCAGGCTTCTCCAGGCATCGACTTTGTTGTCCTCTGCAGCCTTCTTTAACGGTAGCCCCTGCAAGAGCCGCCGGATTCTGTTTCGTCTAGCTCTGCCCGTCTCCTGTATGCGTGTCACTTCGTACTTGATCAGATCGTGCAGGCTTTTGAGGTAAGAATTCATGTCATGGTCCCTGCTTATGGTTCCGAAGGAGCCGTAAGCAGCCGGGTCCTTAAGTATCTCAGTAGGGTATGGGGAGTTTAAGAATGCTGCCTGAGCTGCTTTCACCATTCTCTCTGCTTTTATTGTGTCCGGCAGAGTGTCGCCGGAGAGTAGATACAGCCCGGGGCCAGGAGGGAGCAGATGGTGCGACGGCGAGAAGCTCTCCTCTGGCTGTAAGATCAGGAACTCCCCCATCGGATCGTACACGAGCCTCTGTCAGCATCAGAAAGCACGAAGTTACCTTATGCCCGAGATGTTGGGGGACGTGGAAACGTAAGTGTGTACGTAGTATCCATACCTTGTCGTTGAGACATGGATGGCATCTGAAGTTGGCATTGACGGCTTTCAGAATGTCGATAAGCCTGTCCGCCAAGGTCACGGAGAAGGCCTTCGGAACAATGTCTCTGTGCAGCACAACGCCCTGGACATGACCCCGAGGCAGTCCGAGGTCCTGCATGAGCTCCTCGCCTCCGCACATGATGAAAGGCGAGCCGAAGGTCACCACAGGGAGCAAGGCTGAAATGGGTGCCTCGGCCCGGATCAGTAGCATCAGGTTCAGCAGCGTGGCTATGCTCCCACCCAGAGAATGACCTGTGAACTGCAGCAGGGGACGCCGCCGGTTTGTGGCAGACCTCAAGTGAGCCTGGATTTCCGGACGGAGCTGCTCGTAGATCCCCATCGCAGCGTCGTAGATGCCACTGTGGACCAGCACTTCACGGTCCTGCTACGTCACAATCGATTAGGTCATTAGCATAATGTGAGCTGTCACTGACGAGTTCAGAGGATACCTCGAACTGGGCTGGCTCAAACCTCAGATTTGCTTGCCAGGAAGCTAACGATTCCGATCCCTGAATGATGAAGTATCGAATCCCAGTTTGATCATCGTCGCATATGTACCACCCACACGGCGCATCATTCTCCTGAGGCGGCCATTTAGAATCATCACTTGCACCGGCAGCTAACAAGCCGCCGGTGATCCCTTGCCTGTAGTAATAATAGCCCTCCGTTTGATGATCGTACAAGTCAACAGCTGGATGATGAGTTTGACCATTATTGGACTGCAACATCATCCTCGTCAGCTGCTGCTTGTTTCTCTCCAGATGTGAAGCGACGAAACGCAGCCCGGTGCCCCTCAGCAAATCATCTGCCTGCCACCACATCAGCAACGTTAATCAAATGAATGACTGGTAGCGCGTGTCAACAAAATCAGCCAGATCATCAGCTGAGATGATCACCTTGATTTTGGGTATGTGGTAAGACAGGTTTCCCAGGTGACAAAGCTCCGCGTAGGTTCTAACACCCGCCAGCGAAACCCTCCGCAAAAGTTTCGAGAACGACTCTGCACTGAACTCCGCCATGTTTTCGCCCTCATCATAATCGACCTGACAACCGGAGTCCCAGCTGCAATCTTGACTTGCCACGCCTGCTCCACCGCTCTCGTCTACTATCGCCCCATCCGCATCATCTTCAATAATGCTCTGCTGGGTTGCTATTACCACCTTCGTCGTCGTCCATCGGGAACACCAGTGAAAGAACCAATTCTTCCCAGACGACTCCTCGTCAAGCTTCCTGAATGAGATGAATGCGGAGGACGATGATGTTCTGCGCTTGCTGGGGCTGTTCATGATCATCATCATCATCATCTGGTAGCGGGGATATCCTCTTACGAGCGTTGAGGTGCCGGCAGCATCCATGGCGGACGACGCAAATGCATGGATTGATCCTCCTCCTGCATGCAAGTTCGCAATAGAGCCCATTTTCGAATTTTAAGGAGCCGATTGTGCATGGAAGGATGAATCAACACAGGAGATCTTTTTGTAAGAGGGATCGTACGTTTAGGGATGATAAGAGATATTGATGACTAAATTTGATGAATGAATGAGTGCATGAGAATCTGGGTTGAGAATAATATCCGGAGTGGCCATTTTCCAACGTTAGATGAATCAAAACAGACAACGCCAAAATTCATGACGATATTTTACTTCTTGTGTTTTTTCCGAATAAATCAAGGTGATTAGATATTTACTTGTATTTATAAATGAAAGAAATTTTTGGATGGACACATCCAATCATATTGACTCTCGACGCGGTTAAAACGGAGCGGTCACATGACACTTTGAAAAGTCAAAATGATTACTTTTGTGGATATTATTTTGTTTTAAATTATAATGTTTTTGTCGTATGTATGATTTTGTAATTATTTATCGGCTCAAAGGAAGGTGAATTTTGACAAAATTATGTGAACGGTTGTTGTGATAAAATGATTGATGACTATCCTTTACATGCGAATATTAATCGGCTCAAAGGAAAATTTATTATTTGACGTGTTATTGTTATCATTATTTAGTTACAGCACCAAAATGTCACTTGCTCATTAATATTTTGTCCAAAGATAAAATTTTAGCGGAGTGATCGATGTCTTGGAATGAGTTATCTTCATTTAATTTTAATAATTTTCTAAACTTACGTGAGCCTTATTTTCTTTCGTTCTAAATCGAGTTTATGTTGCTATTGCTCTAAATTTTTTTGCTTAAGCTATTAATATGTCGATGCTTTGTGGGAAAAACTTTAAAGATTGGAAAGAGACCGTCAAAATTGTCCTCGGTTGTATGGACTTGGATCTAGTACTTAGGACGGAACGACCCACTGACACTTCGAATAATCTCGCAGAGGTTAAAATAGAGAAATGAGATCATTCTAATGAAATGTGCTCGATGATCAAGAAACGTTCCATTCCGGAAGCGTTTCGGGCCTCTATTTCTGAGAGTGAGAATGCCCAAAAATTTAAAAGAATTGAATAATACTTTGTCAAGAATGAAAAGTCAGAAGCGAGTAACCTTTTGGATAAACTCGTTTCTATGAAGTATCGTGACAAATGACATATGAGGGAGTACATCATGGAGATGTCTAATCTTGCGTCAAAACTCAAATTATTAAGGTAGAGATGTCTGAGGATTTGCTCGTGCACATGCTTTTGATCTCTTCGCATGCAAACTTTGGTCAATTCAAGGTGAGCTATAACACTCAAAAGGATAAATGGTCCTTAAATGAGCTTATATCTCACTGCGTGCAAGAGGAAGAGAGACAACAGTAAGATAAAACTGAAAGTACTCACTTAGCTTCGATCTCAAAAACTTAAAAGAAAAGGAGAGCCAAGGATACTGTGGAGGGAACTTCTTAACATAACAAACCAAAAGTTCAAAATGGTGAATTCATTTGCCATTTTTGTAAGAATCAGGGACACAAGAAGAGATAGTGTCCCAAATACGCTGCTTGGCATGTAACGAAAGGTTTGCTTCTAACTTTAGTTTGTTCTGAAGTTAATTTAGCTTCTGTACCTAAGGATACTTGGTGGGTAGATTCTGGTGCTACTACTCATATAAGTATATCTATGCAAGGTTGCCCGTGGAGCCGACCCCAAGTGATGCTGAAAGATTCATCTTTGTGGGCAACGACGACAAAGTTGCAGTGGAGGCTATTAGAACTTTTAGATTATTATTAAAGAATCGAGTTTATTTGGATTTATTTGAGACTTTTATTTTACCGTCTTTTCGACGAAATTTAATTTCAATTTCTAGTTTGGACAAATCTGATTTTTGTTATTCAGTTGGAAATAAGAAAGTTAGTCTCTATCAAAATTCAAATCTTATTGGATTTGGTTGTTTGAATGATAATCTATAAATGCTTGATGTTGTAAGTTCTTATAATGAAATACTAAAAACAAGTTCACGTGATACAAAGTGAAAATTAAAGGAGGACTTTGCCGCAAGCGTTTAGGTTATATCTCTGAACAGAGAATTCAAAGACTTGTGTCAGATGGAATTCTTGATCCCTTAGATCTAACAGACTTTCAAGTTTATGTTGAGTGTATCGAGGGGAAACGAACAAACAAAAGAAAATTAGGTGCCGAAAGAGCATCAAACGTCTTAGAACTAATACAAACTGATATTTGTGGTCCATTCCCACAGCTTCTCAGAATAGACAATGATTTTTTATTATGTTCATAGATGATTACTTTAGATATGGGTACTTATATTTGATACATGAGAAGTCTCGATCCTTAGACGTTTTTAAATCTTTCAAAGTTGAAGTTGAACTTCAACTTGGAAAAAAAATTAAGGATGTCAATCTAATTGTGGTGGTGAGTACTACAGTAGATATGATGGATAAAGAGAACAACGTCCAGGGCCATTCACTCTTTTCTTGAATGGGTGTGGAATAGTTCTGCAATACATTATGCTGAGCAAGCCCAACATGAATGGTGATGCAGAATGATTAAACCGAACTCTTAAAGATATGGTTAGGAGTATGATTGCTCATTATTCCTTACCAGAATTACTCTAGAGAGAGGCCTTAAACACCCCAATTTATATCCTTGACAGAGTACCAAGTAGGGCAGTTGCCAAAACTCCTTATGAGCTGTGTACAGGCAAGAAACCTAGCATTAGACACTTACACATTTGGAGTTGTCCAGCTGAAGCGCGACCTTATAAGCCGCATGAGAGAAAAATGGACTCAAGAACGGTTAGCTGTTATTTTGTTGGGTACGCTGAATGCTCTCGAGGCTACAAGTTTTATGATCCCGCATCAAGATCAATTTTTGAAACGGAAAATGCGGGATTTCTTTAGAATGTTGAGTTTGGGCGGGAATTTTTTTTAAGAAATATCGGTTTTAGGGAAGAGTGTGTTATTAACAATGAACAAGTGATTATACCTATTGTTGTTCGTGACACAACTCCAAAAATCAATAACGATATTCAGGCTCTTATCCCGATATTGTTGTATATCAAAATGATAATGAAGTTCTTCCTCATGCACCACCTGAAGATCAAACTCAACAACCTCAAGAATTACCATTAAGTAGATCCGTTAGAGAAAGAAAAAGTGTAATTTCAAATGATTATGTTGTATTTCTGCAAGAACATGAGAATGGCATTGGTTTAACAGAGGAAGATTCGATCAACTTCTATCAAGCCATGCATATCTATAACTCTCAGAAATGGACACATGCCATGAATGAAGAGATGAAGTATATGATGGACAATGATGTTTGGGATCTCATTGAATTGCTTAAAAGTTTGAAGCCCGTTGGTTGCAAATGGATATTTAAAACCAAGAGGGATTCTAATGGCAATATTGAGAGATATAAGGCACGTCTAGCCGCTAAAGGCTACATTTTGACTTAAAACATTTTGAGGATGTCAAGACTGCGTTTTTCAATAGAGACATTTATGAGGCAATTTGTATGATGCAACCAGAAAATTGTGTTAGGTGATCCAAATCTATGGTTTGCAAGCTCAAGAAATCCATCTCTGGACTCAAGCAAGCTTCTCGTCAATGGTATTAAAAGTTTCATCAAGCCATTATGTAGTTTCAAGGCAAATATAGTTGATGATTGCGTGTACCAAAAGTTCAGTGGGAATAAATATATTTTTCTGGTGTTATATGTCGATGACATTCTACATGAAACTAAGAAATTTTTTACAAAGAATTTTGAAATGAAAGATCTTGGTGATGCATCTTTTGTATTAGAAATTCAAATGCTTAAAGATCGCTCTCGAGGTAGTCTTGGATTGTCAAGTAGATTCAGCATGAAAGACAGTAAGCTAGGAGATACACCTGTAGCTAAGGGAGACAAGTTTAGTCTCAAATAATGCCCCAATAATGATCTTGAGAAAAAGGAAATGCAGAAGATTCCATATGCATCTGTTATAAGGAGTCTAATGTATGCACAAGTCTGTACTCGTCCTGATATAACCTTTAATATGAGAGTATTGGGTAGATATTTGAGTAATCTGGGATTACAACATTGGATAGCAGCCAAACATTTGTTGTGTTATTTAAAGAGAACAAAAGACTATATGCTCACTTATCGAAGATAAATTTTTTTGGAGATCATTAGGTACTCTGACTCTGATTTGCTGGATGTCAAGATAGCATGTGCTCCACATTAGGTTATGTCTACATATTAGCTGGAGAAGCCATATCGTGGAAGTATGTAAAACAAACTCTTGTGGCTTCTTCAATTATAACAACAGAGTTTGTAGCCTGTTATGAGGTATACAACCACGGTCTATGGCTATGAAATTTTGTTACGGGATTACGAGTTGTAAATGGAATTTACAAATCCCTAAAGATTTACTGTGACAACAACTCTGCAGCCCTGTATTCCAATAACAATAGAAGTTCGACAAAGTCAAAGTTTATTGATATTAAGTTTCTAGTTATTAAAGAAAGATAGACAAATTTCAATAGAACATATAAATACAAAGTCTATGCTAGCTGATCCACTAACCAAGTGATTGATACCTAAGGTCTTTCATGAGCACACTGGTCATATGGGTGTTATTCTGGATGATACCTTGGTTTAGTGGGAGTGCTCTTGTTCTATGTTTTGTTCTATTGCTTAATATGTTTCTACACAATAAAATTGATGGTTCGAGTGTCTATTTTTTTTAATTTACGTATGCTCTTTATTATACAATTTCGAATTGTGTCTTAAAGATTTTGGAATAATCTTACTGAAGAATATAGAAGGATCAGTTGGAAATTTTTCGTTGCTTTGTGATCACACTTACGGAATTTTCATGCTACTCATCCGTATTTGATCTCTGTCGTTTATTAAATTGGTATATGGTGGTTGTCATGGTCTTGTTACAAATTGAATGTGATGAAAATCACGATAATTCCATTATCTATATATTATATGGACCAAATTGTTTTAAGAGAAATCAAAGAACAAATAGCATAAAGAAGCGCGCCTAAAGATTTTGTGATATAATTAAATAATGTATAATCCAAGTGGAAAATTGTTAGAAAATTTAATTTTCTATTCCATATTATGAATTTTCAATTATATTAGCTATTTATTGAGTTGATATTCTTTGATCAATAAGGATAGTTATGATTCTGACAAATATACATAAATACGTGCTATTCTTCTACCCATTAGGAAGAGAGACTAAGGACTCATAGTGAATAGAGTAATTTGGTTGAGGAAGGCCACACACCTATTATTCTTGCTTGGTGAAGAGATTCCGCAGCAGTAGTCACAGTCAATCACCAAGCCATCATGAATTCAGGATTTCTCCATTGCTAACCACGTGTGAAAAATGTCCAATCTGCGCAAGGCGCTCTATGGACCACGTTAAGCACCTAGAGCTTGGAATGCCAAGCTTGATCGAACACTGGTGGCACTCGATTTTAGTCGCTGCACTGAAAATATGGAGTGTACACCCATGGAGCAGGACAAAGATGACTACTCCTAGTAATCTATCTGGATGATTCTCACTGGTGCTGGTCCTGTTTATATTAGGACATGCAAGGAGGAGATGATGAACTTATTCAAGATGAGCGATTTAGGACACCTGAGCAACTATCTTGGCATTAAAGCAACACAGAGAGATCACCATGAGCCAAGGTGCATATGCAGCCAAGCTCCTAAACAAGACAAGGATGAACGACTGCAACAACGCCCCGGTTCCAATGGATCTCGAACTGAAGTTAAGTATGAACAACTCAAATCTACCTGTTGATCCCATGCTCTATCAAATTATCATGGGAAGTCTACGCTACTTGGTTCATAACTAGTCTGACATAAGCTTTGCAATTGGGTATGTGAGCCAGTTCATAAAAAACCCCACAATAGAACACATGAGTGCCATCAAGCACATTCTTTATTGTATCACCTGGATATTTCACTTCATTTTGCACTACACCAAGGGAATAAGTAAGCTAAAGCTTATAGCGATGCGGACATGGCTGGGGATATGGATGATCGTAAGAGCACCACCGCCATCTTGTTCTGTATTGATCGTGCACCTTTGACATAGAAATCACAGAAGCAACCAGTAGTTGCCCTCTCATCATGTGAAGGTGAGCAAATTACTAAATCAGCAGCAGCATCCCAAGGCTTATGGCTTGGGCGTTTGGTTGCAAGCCTCTACGGGCAAGCGGTAGACAACACCATTTTTATTGATAATCAATCAGCAATCCAACTGTGTAAAAACCTTATTTTTCATACAAAGAGAAAGCACATCGAGACACGCTTCCACTTCATCCACGAGTACATCGAAAGTGGACATGTCTCCATCAAAAAAATTTACACTGACAATTAGCTTGCAAACATTCAGACAAACCACTTGGGCGAGTGAGATTTCAACAATTATGCTCAAAGTTCAATATTATTGACACTCTTAACAACTAGACTAGGGGGAGAATGTTGAGAACAATCTAATTATTATAGAGGACAATGAAGGACGTTGAAAACCATAATGAAAAAGGAGCATGAAACACATAGTGAAGATGTAGCATGAAAGACACATAAAAGAAGAATATTAAGAGATACATTAAAGAAGGGCCGTAAAGAACTTTGAAGATAACAATAAAAGAGATGGACCAAAAGACTTCATAGCTTCGGATACTTGTAGTATAAATAGATGTATTTTTTCATAATACATACACACCAAAAGCTTTTCAGCACACAAGAAACACTATCTTTTTTTAGATCTTTGCCAACACTACACAGCAAATGCCGCTCCAACACCCTTTGTGTAGTGGGTGTGGGGTCCCTCCACATGGTGGGACCCACACAAAGTTGAAATTAAGGAGGGGGAGGCTGTTGCAGTCAACAGTGGCGGCTGAAGAAAAATCAAAATTGGCGGGCGAGGTAGGCGACGTGCTGCAATTGTGTAGCTTCACGCGGTATGGAATTGCCTATAAATAGGCAGTTCCTCTGCCTCATTCATCATCCCACAATCCCACAATCTCACAGCCTCAGAGAAATAGAGAGAGGAAGAGAGAAAGAGAGGGCAAAAATTAGTGGGGTAATTTTTCCTGGGGGAGTGACAAAAATAGTGAGGAAAATATTTTGAGTATTTTCGGGAAACACTTTGAGTGTCGCTATTTTGGGTCTGTCCCAAATCTCTCTTTGTATCCACTATAATTTTTAGTGGAAGAATATATCGGAGTTTGTCATGTGGACGTAGCCTTTTAAAGGTGAACCACGTTAAATCTGGTGTACTTTTGTGCCTTACTTATTCGATTATTTTATCCGCTGCTGTACCTGGGGCCTAACAAGTGGTATCAGAGCAAAGGTCGGGGTCTCTTAAAATTCTAAGTATGCTCTGTGGTTGCAGCGTAGTCTGATCTTCCACATCAGAAAAGATTTTGAGACAGTCATTCAAGCAGTAATATTATTCGTATAAACGGAGTACGTATACGGTCAGTACTATTCATACGTACTGAGTACTGTTCATACATACAGTACTGTTCACTTATACGGAGTTACTATTCACTGCCGGAAAAGTTTTAGATCGAAGACTGTTGTTGAATTTCGATCTAAATGGAGGCCAGAACAAGCAAGATGATTAGTCTCAGTGGCACAAACTACCACATCTGGAGAAGGAAAATGAAGGATCTCCTGTTTGTGACGAAGCTACATTTACCGGTGTTTGCAACAAGCAAGCCCGAAGACAAGTC
>NQLW01000044.1:474078-516305 GCA_002312845.1 Kalanchoe fedtschenkoi | reverse complement strand
TTGAGTGTGGATCCAACAATTCTACATGGTATCAAAGCGGGTTTTGGCCGCACTCTTAGAACATGCCCGTGACGGTTAACTAGGTCCGCACGAGGTCCCACTTGTCGAGGTTAACAAAGGTCCTCGCAAGTGAGGGGGAGTGTTGAGCATATTAAGTGGTATTATCCCACATCACCCAGTGGAGGCTCTAAATTGATCCTTATATATAGTTGGGCTCCCCCACTCATTGCCAATTGGTTTTGAGTGTGGATCCAACAATTCTACATGGTATCAGAGCGGATTTTGGCTGCACTCTTAGAACATGCCCGTGACAGTTAACTAGGTCTGCACGAGGTCCCACTTGTCGAGGTTAACAAAGGTCCTCGCAAGTGAGGAGGAGTGTTGAGCATATTAAGTGGTATTATCCCACATCGCCCAGTGAAGGCTCAAGATTGATCCTTATATATAATTGGGCTCCCCCACTCATTGCCAATTATTTTTGAGTGTGGATCCAACATTTCTACAAGATGTACTTTTTCATAATACATACACACCAAAAGCTTTTCAGCACACAAGAAACACTATCTTGTTTTAGATCTTTGCCAACACTATACAGCAAATGCCGCTCCAACACCCTTTGCCCCTCCATCGAATCTGAGCTACAAAGAGAATTACCAGCTGATTCAAGCCATGAAATATTAAATCTGAAGGACATATCTTCTCATATACGTGCCACCCCATTTGCATATTGCTTTAGGCCATCCGTGACCGCCAAGGATCGTCGGATTGAAGCCACAACTAGGACAACTAGATTAAGATCCCCCCGGTAGGCTCCTGGGCTCCTCGCTGCTTGTCCTTCCACAGAAACCAAACACCCAGATCCACAAATGCACTAGCAGCCGGATGATACAATCAAATCCTTATAAAAAATCACCGCATAGCGTCTCCAATTTCAGACCCGCCGTTACGTGAGTAACAGACAGCCACCCCCATCCGGTGCGAGCAGAAGCGATCAATATCATCAAAGGCCATTCCCTCCTCAATCCCGTCAATTACCTCCATCACCGCCGATCTGAGGTGGTCCTATACTCACCTCTGATCATCGACTGAAGAAACTAATAATGTGGGCATTGTAGTTTTCTTCATTAGCCTGACTGAACTGGCTGAGTCGACCTGTTCAGTTTAATGAGCCAACTCGGTTGTAACTGCACTTGTCTTATCCAAGTACGCCCGGGACTCGGATGTAGTGACGAATCTAGATAAAATAAAAGGATAAAATTCAAAAGGGTCTTGAACTATCACCGCTTATCCAATTGAGGTCAGAACTATCACAATTTTCAAAAAGGATGCGATGAAAAAAAATTTGGACTGATTTTCTAAAATAAAATTTACCATTACATTCCTAAACTAATATTATTATATGACTTAGATTTGTGTGTGAAAATTACATCGTTTGGTTATTAAAATAAACTATATTGTTTTGGACACACAAAGAAAACGACGTCTTTTGATAACCAAACGATGTAATTTTGACACACAAATCTAAGTCTTATAATAATATTAGTTTTAGAATGTAATAGTGAATTTTATTTTAGAAAATCAGTTCAATTTTTTTTTCATCGCACCCTTTTTAGAAATCGTGGTAGTTCTGACCGCAATTGGGTAAGCAGTGATAGTTCAGAGCCCCTTTTGAATTTTTTCGCTAAAATAAATCAGTAAGATCAAAACAAAATTTATTAAGATATACTTTCCATATTTTGAAATTGGTTGTTAGAAACACTTTTAAAAATACATTTTTCTATGAAAGTGAGTAAAAATCTTTCATCCATTTATTTCCAATCCTATTGCACAGTCAATATTTTATAATATATGTTGTCAGAGTGCCCTTTTAACTGTTGCCCTTGTAAACGGTAAGTTCAATAAAAATTTCGCCTGTAATTACACTCGCTTATACATGATGTCTTTCTTTAAAAAATATTTTTAAAAAAATAAAATTACATCATCATAAGAAATTTTTACAAGGAATAATACATAAGACACTCGTATTAAACTCTCTTCAATATAAAAAAAATTGATGAAAAATACATTGGCGGAAGTTTCTTGAGTCAATGCAAACCTCCCTACAATATAATCCAGATCGATTTGTTCAACTTTTAATTAAAGAAATAAAAAAATGAATGAAAATGCAGCTTCCCATCTTGTGCTGCTGCTGACTTTTTATTTTTATTTAAAAATAAATTATATAAAATTATTCAAATTAAAAATAATTATATACAAAACGGAAAATGGCAGCCTTGTTTAATTTTAGTTAGAAATAAACCGATGGCCCTCTAATTTAATATAATAAAAGAATTGGGCCAGACCTTAACTTAGGCATAGCATTACATAACTTATCCCGTTATTATTAATACTGGTATTGTTATACGTTTGGTAGCAATCCCTGTATTAATAGTAACGGAATAAATAATCCCGTCTATTTTGGTGGAAAAAATAATCATAACTTTTAAGGTTAAAATCTATATCTTGGGATTATTAATATCTATCCTAATTTAAATCAAATACGTTATAGTGTTATTAATTGTTCAATCTCACTCTTAATCCCGATTACCAAACATGGACTAGTTAATGGATATACAAATCGAATCTCCTATGAATATAGATTTGCCTTTGAAGAATTGTCACTCTTTAGCGTGTATGAGATTCTCACATTAGTAAAAAAGATTCGACGAAATTGACACGATCTAAAATTAAGAATTATACACACTCTAACCTAAGTTCTAATATTAATAATTATTAATATCGGAATTAGTCACAATCGTATCACAAAATAATTAAGAATTAGACACAATTGTATGAATAAACACACTTCATATAGACATCACGGTGTGGTCTAGTGATAAAGAAAGTAAATGGTGAATCCTAACATATCTAACGATCAGAGTTCAAATCTCATACTTATCAGATGTGTGCGTTATATTTTACATTCAATAAAAAAACAAGAAAAATTACTTCATATACGTATGTTTCTTTCATTATTATTAATAATTAATAAAGAGAAGTATAAATAAATGTATTTATGTTTGCTGATTTACATACATGTTGCTTCCCAGACCGATCGATGAATATCAATATAGAAAATAAAACCGAGTTAATTTTTTTTATCATATGATCAGTTGGTGGCTCATACGGGTATAGATTCATGAATTAAACAAAATAAAATAAATAGATATTGATCAAATTCATTTTTTAGAATAATTTTATGTAAAATAATTTCAACCATAATTTAATTTGTAGAATAAATATATTTAATTCAATAAAATTATATCAAACCATTTAGATTCAATATGAACTTGTTGAGCCTTTTGTACTGTGTCTCTGCCGGAAAGGAGGTTACGTGGAGTTAAACCATTCATAAGAACCCTCACTGTTACAGGTCTTGTCAGCGCATTTACTAGCCAGCCAGCCAGCTAGCTAGCTCCATCGAGAGGGTTTGAGTTTTAAAGATGAACATTAATGGTGAGGATTATTGAAATCGATACCCCCCAATGAATGAATTAGGACAAGGTTTGGAGTTATTATAACAACTACCACATTTTCATATTGGTTGGGCTAATTATGTAATGAACTTTAACTTAAAAAATTTCTTCTACCCAACAAGCAATTTTTCTGGGTTGATCTTTTCATTTGGGGTTAGATACTTGGTGCACTTTATTGAGTCGCAACATGGACGGGTGATTTGGGAAAATGCTTTCTAACCAGAGTATATGTCGCTATGGACGTTGCTTTGGAGGAGTGATCTGCATACATTGGGTAGTGAAGTTGATAATAATAATGATCAGTAATCAACAATTTAAACAACATTATTAATTTGAATGGTAAATGCACATATAAATACTTATATTATAGTTTCTGTCCCCCAGAGTCTCATTAAACATATGGATTTTATTGATCTTAATTGTTTGAGAAAGTGGGGAGCCATTTTTGAGGCTAGAGCGTTCAACGTGCACCAGCGGATCCAGTTTAGAAGAGCTCACGTACTACTGTATACTACTTTCTACCATTCCATTCCAGCATATCATAAGTGGTTTCATTATTAAAGTAATTTTATTATATGTGCCTATTTTTCCAAAAAAAATTAATAACCTTTATGTGTTTTAAAGGTGGCATTGGACCCTTGCTGTCATCTTTCCGAAAGAATTCACCATCTACTACTTCGAATCATGTGCATGCAAGGCCACAGCCAATAGTTTTGTGAAGTTCGTGGAGGAGTGAGTTCATCTAACATTTATATTTTTAAATTCTGAGTGAATTTTCATTTGTGACCATTGACCGACATTGCTATATTTTTCTATATTTAGAAGTCTTGAACGATGGCACGAGTACTTAGTTATAATCATGTGATAACTAGTGAAAATACATTTTCAATATTAATAGTGCATAATAGTTTAGTTTTAATTTTGTAGAAAAAGCTCACGTGAAGAATTTTTAATAGTGTCCACGACGACCAGTCGAGTCTGTGTTGTGTGATACTTATGTATGTAAAAACATGTATCACATCATTAAAGGTTTATCCTCCCGCCCAGACATGACATGATTTAGTCTACAACATGTACACTTTAAATCTAAACTATTATATTAATTTTAGTGAGCTCATTGTGTAAAATTTTACTAATGTTAATTATATATAATTTTTTGTAGTCCTTTGACAGAGTCTCGCATCTTGTCAGTTATTCGATCGAGGTCGACTTAGTGAGAGAGAATATTATGGCGTATGTTGTGGAAATGCATCAAATTTCTGTAGCTAGTGGATTTATGGGCAAGATTGCACTACTCGAAAACAGACTTATTTATGGCACTTTTGTTGCGACGCTTTTGAAAGCGTCGTTATTCAGTGATTTTTGTAGTGACGCTTCTGAAAGCGTCGTTCTTTAGGATTGCATTTATGTAAGGAATTTTCATTGAATATTTCTGTACGTCTTCACATTGGTTTATCCTTAGGAAAAAAACCCACTGTAGATACTATCAAAGCGTGTAATTTCTCTGGTCCCATATCAGCTACTCGTCTTCTCTACCCCAAGTGTTTTTAAGATGTTTTTCTCTATAGGAAAAAACCATCTGTAGATGCTAGCAAAGCATGTATCTCTGTAATTTATTCATATCAATATCAGCCTGTGAGAGTTTCACAAAATGATTCTAATGCTGGTCATGCAATTTTCCCAACTATACCTCACCTGCTTGCTTCTTCTAATGCTCCAGGGGGATTGCAAAACACATCTCCCTGCCCCTAGTGGAACTTCACTACAACATGCTGGCTGAGGATGCAATCAAAGCCGTCGTAAGAGACTACTGCGCCAAGGCTGTCAAATTGAAAGCCAGCGGAAACCCAGAAGCTGCTCAGCTACCAAAGCTGCAGAAGCATAAGTGTGCACCCATCACAGATGCCTGCTTATGTAGTATAAAATGAAGAAAAGAATCTGTTTAAATGTGTGAACTTAAGGGACGAACCCAATTAAGTTGCTCATCCACCTCCGGCGCTTGAAGTAACAAGAGCATGTTTTGGCTGATCCGGAAACCAGCTTTGGGTCAAAAAAGCCTCTCATTGTCATCCATGAAAAAAAACCTCAAGCTCCGGTAAATTTAATTTAATTTTTCTTCTTTCTGAAAAAATAAAAATCAAAATAATATAATGAAGATATTAATTTAATATTAAAAGGCATCAGACTCGGGATTGCAAAATGTTACTATAGGCTGCAACTGGAAGAGGGACTTCCAAAATTCGTCTTTCGATCGGTGCTTCGTTGCTCGGGCGACGTCTCTTTAACACCTATCTCGAGCGACTTCAACTTTTCAGCACCTCTCTAGAGTGATGATACTTCTTTTTTCGGCACTTCTCCTAAGCTTTAATTGTTAGGTATAACTCATATATATATATACTGATAATGAATTTATGTTCAAGTGACATAGAATTGAATCTAAGTGAATAGTGGCAGCAAGGTTAATAGTTGTGACAAAATCGATAATAGATTTCAATCTACTATTACGCTCTGTACTTTACCAATTACGACGTTCGTTTTCACCATGCTTGACAAACATGATGAAATTTTTAAAACAAACGTGATATTACGTCCAGATCTATATTAGTTTATATTATGATGTATAATTTCTAAATTCATTTCAAGGAAGTTAGTTTATATCTATCAACTCTAAGAAAAGTTTCCAGTGTTCAGTTCAAATCATTTGAAATCAATTAATGTCTCAAACTTAAACAACCACACATACGTGGCAAAATGTAGCACCGCAACCAGCTGCCACATGCCTACCATACACCCGACTTTTGTCAACGCACTGCGTCCCCAGCTAGCAGCTCCACTCCATCCATCATAAATTCACACCTCCAGCAGCGTCTGTTACACTGCTCAACTCGGTCACTCACATTCATACCAGCAGAGAGAGAGAGCTGCCGCACACCTCCTGAAACCCTTGTTTCCTTGCTCGAAACCCTAGCGAGCCAGCTGCATTGTGTGTTATAGTTGCATGCCTTCTTGCTGTGTCCACATTAGCTAATAAGTTGCTTGCTTCTAGTCCTAGAGCTAGCTAGCCGGCCAGTATAATGGGCAGAGCACCATGCTGCGCCAAAGTCGGGCTCAATAGAGGTAGATGGACGGCCGAGGAAGACGACATCCTCGTCAACTACATTAACAAGAACGGCATCGGCTCGTGGCGATCTCTGCCCAAAAAAGCAGGTACATGATTCACTTCACTTCACCCAGCTATGCCTTAGTTAGACCCAGTGAATTAAGACCCCTTCACACATAATAACGACGTATACTTGTGTTTTCGCGTATCAGGACTTTTGAGATGTGGCAAGAGCTGCCGACTCAGATGGATCAACTACCTGAGAAGTGACCTGAAAAGGGGCAACTTCACCAGCGACGAACAAGACACTATCATCAAACTGCATGCTTCACTGGGCAACAAGTAAATATGTTTTCTTTCTTTCTTTATTTTGTTGGATGGTCTTATTGATCGAGAGCTACAGCGTGACAGCAAGCTTGTACTTCTAAAGGGATACTCATAAAAATGAGTTAAATGTTTATAGGAGGAATTCGCCTTTAAATAAACTTTTTCTCATGACAGAAATATACGCAGTAGTAGTGTATGAATGATGAATTGATTAAATTCAGTTACTAGTTTGAATGATAAATTGATTAAATTCAGTTACCAAGGAACAACTTTGAAGGGTAAAATTGCCTTCTTGTATAAAATTCAATGACATTTCGTTGCACTTAGCATTGCCTTGCTTGTTTTTGGTTACTTGCAGGTGGTCACTAATCGCCAATCAACTACCGGGAAGAACAGACAACGAAATAAAGAATTATTGGAACTCAACGCTAAGCCGAAGAGTCGACACGTTCAGAAGGCCGGTGGCTGAAGGACAGTCACAAGTCCTCATCAGCGGTCTGACATCATCATCAGGAGCAGCTGGAGAAGGAGCAGTGACAATTGTGGCAGTGAATAGAAGAAGGGGCCGGACCAGTAGGGCAGCCATGAAAAAGAACAAGAACAGTATTAATGAGAGATCAAACAAATCCAAGCCAGTAGGAGGCAACCAAGCCCTATATGAAAGCAACCCAATTCACAGCAGCAGTTACAATCTAAGCAGCATTACGGCAACCCTAAGCCGTAGTCACAGCACTGGCAGTAGCATCACTAGTGCGGCTACTGCCACAAGTTCACCTTTGTTGACTTTGCCACAAACTCCAAATCTGGAGAAAGAGGGTTGTCTGTTGTTACCAGCTGATGAGGAGGACCATGCACTGGAAAGCTTAGTTTTGGAGTCATTGCTTACCTCCCAAAATGACACCCAGAGAGGAGCACAACACCAGGGTGATTTGGTGAGTAAGGATGCGTCTGACTGTGAGAGGGTAGATTTGTCATTTGACGACATTGGTAACTTTGATGTTGAGTTGGTTGAGGTAAATGGGGCAAGTGGGGTTCTTGCTGGCAGCAGGAGTAGTAATGACACTATTAACAACAAGAGCAGCAGCAGCAGCAATAATGTTGGCCATGGTGTCCTTAAAGAGGCGAGTCTGAATCATCAGTCAATGATATTAGGGTTTGAAGAGTGTGCATCACTTGGAGCTGATTGGGATTGGGAAAACATAGTCCATCAAGATGATGATCATAACAACAATCAGCAATGGAGTAGTAACATTGAGGAAGATGGGTCCATAGCATGGCTTTGGGACTATGCTCATCATCAAGATAGTGGTGGAAATAATGGTGTGGGAAAGAACCAGGAGACGTATTATGAAGAGCACAGAGAAGCTATGGTGGCTTGGCTGCTGTCCTAAGATATGTGTTTTCTTATTCATTTTTTTCCGTACTTTCAGGTTGTTTGTATGTGAATAATTAGATGTAAAACTCATTTATTTAAATAGCAAGTTGATGACCATATGATCACTTTGTCAATCTATCAAGCACATATCTACTCGTTTGGTACACCTACTGCAATATATAACTTATTCCAGAGGTAGCCCCTCTTACGCTTCCCTTTCACTCTTGAACTTTTATCTTTGGATGTTCTTGGAGAACAATATTCATCCTGCTTCACCAGTTCATCATCAATCAGTCAACTAAATGTGTGGTGCACACTAAATGATGTCATCATATGATGATACTAGATAAATTTCATAACTGTGTCTGATCTTAGGAAGATAAAAGTAGTACAAAATATCCTGAGATAGTTATGATGTGTACTTACATGCTAGGTTAAATGTACATTAATAATTGAGATGGATGTTTCCATAGTTGGCTAATCTTAATTATCTTTGTATCTGTTTTCTCCCTTGGAATCGGGTTGGTTAGGACTGAACTATATACTCCGACTGAAATCAAAATAGTCTAAACTTAGTTAAAATCAGAATAAACTGAAATTTTTTATATTTTTTTGAAGACCCAACATAAAAATGATTCAAACTGAATTGAATAAAAAAATTTTAATCTCTAACGAACCGAGGAGCCCTATATCACATCTTCTTTTTTTTATATCACATCTTAAATACATAATTATTACCCCCAAGAAGAAGACATTAGGGCATCCCATTGAATAAATCTCAAAAGTAGGTTTGTGTCATGTCACGTGGGATTTGTGTCATGCCACATCACAAACTTCATAAATCTTCTTTTCATAAACCTCTCACCCACATTGAATAAACATTTCATAAACCTCTGCACATGGACACACGTGTCATATTACTTTTTTATACATTTTCATACCAAACTAATTACCAATATAATAAATATTTCATTATGTTGTTATTATTTATTTATATTACTTTAATTATTTGTTTAGAGAAGAAAAATAAAAAAACATAATTAAAAATTTTCATTAAATAACAATAATAATATATTACTAGTACACTCCACACTTAAAATAAAATAAAAGCCACATAATTAAAGATAAATATAACTTAATTTAAATTTAACTTAATATGACGTTTATAATCTGAAAACGCCGTATAAGCCCGGCCCATTTCATTTAAAAAACCCTAAATACATAAACGGCGTTTATAACTTTAAAACGCCGTATAAAGTATTGCGGAATAACATAGATGGCGTTTTGAACGTGAAAACGCCGTATTTGTTCCATGAAGCGCTCCATACAGATGAAGCAGATGAAGCGGTATCATGTCAGAAGAGGATAAACCGTCTTTCACATTGAAACTTCATGCCAGATAAAGTTGACATAAACCTCTTTCATAAACCTAGGATGGGGATGCCCTTATAGTACTGATTAGACTTATTAGAAACATGTGAAGAAGCATAGGGTTACGTGGTTGTGAACTTTGTTATGTGGTGTGCATAGGAACATGTATGGTCATTCATCAAGCACACCACAACATGCGCATATATACGTTGCTCCACCTCCACCACCAACCATACAATCATACGTAATACGAAACACGAAGCACCTATCGTCATAAATGTGCCGCGGATCCAGTCGATATCAAATCATGGATTCCGCTAGACGCAACCAGGAGCAGTATCAGCAGCTAGTAGCAAGCACTTGAGAAACAAGAAGTTACAAACATATTAATGAGGAGCAGGTCAAGTTGGTGAACGTATCGGTATGTATGGAGCCCTTCTGTGCCCACTGCCCCAAAGTTGAGTTACTCTCTCCATGACTTATCTTAGCTGGATTTCATACACATTTGTTCATGGATGGACCACTTGAAGGATATGATATGGTAGAGTCGATTATTTCTCACTTGACTCGTAACGGACAGCGTGTGACTAAATGAGAATGCATTGATTCAATGTGCGCATTACTGATGCTGCAAATGGAATGTCCTAGCAAACATCATAAAGAACCGAGCTTAGTTCTTCGCTGTTTCGTCACAGTCTTGTACAAGTTGTGCGTGCTTGTTTGCCCATACGTTTGTAAAATAAAACCAAGTTTTTAGAAGAAGATAACTTTGCTACTACTTTCTCCGCTGTACTCGGATTCATGCGTGGTTCATCGTCATCACGAGATGACACGATCCAAGGACACACCCAGTGTTTGAATCACATCTGACAACATGTCATACAATGACTCATGAGTGGGCCGAGAAACCCATCTAATAGGGTACTCTCACTCAAAAACGATGACATTTTACTTAGTTTTCATTAAAACACTCTATCATTTTTTAAAGCTGAGGAATATAGCAGCTCATTTGATGAACATAACAGCTTATCATATCATTTGATGAACATATCATCTGATGAACATATATAACAGCTCAACTGATGAACATATCATCTTATGAACATAACAGCTCATCTGATGAACATAGCAGCTCATCTAATGAACAGAATATACTACCATAGTTCGGGGCTTATTACCACACTTATTCTAAGACTTTTACCACGTTTTGCCAAAAGTGGTGAATATGACCGTCGTAATTGGTAAAGTACAGAGGGAAGTAATAGATCACAAACTTATTATCATGCTTTAAAGCTTAAAGCGTTGTAAATGATCAATTTTTTAAAATAAATATTAAATGTCATTTACCACGCTTAATAGGTTCAAGCGTGGTAATATGCAGTTTTTTTATTAATTTTAATTTTTTTTTGTCACGTCGTAACCCCCCACTAGTACAATTCAAACAGTGCTCATAAGGTCCCTCATATACAACCCTTTTCTCTTCATTCTTCATTATTTTCAGAACTCTTTCTTTCAATGCTTGTGATACTAAAATCCCAATGACACAAGACGTGTATACTGCTTTCAAAGTCACCATTGATCTCGACAAGCATCTTCACATTGAGAGCACCGGTGAAGAAGCACACATATCCTCAGTTTCCATCCTCTCATTATTCACACCTGTCCAAAATCAAAATTGAAACCAAAATCCAACAACATCAGCTAAATTTCTAAATCTCAGCGCGACTCAAAACTCTAACAAAACTCCAACAAAATCATTTAAAATCTCAAATCTCAATGAGACTCAAAACTCCAACAAAATGAGTCAAAATCACAAATCTTAATTAAACTGAAAATTCTAACAAAATTAGCACAATCCCAAATCAATTCTTTTATCCCATGGGCTGCTTCACTACATGAATCATATTCATTGCTACAAACTTATTTGCTCGGATGATGAGGGGGTAGATTTCTGGCATTTTTGAGAGCGAGGTCATCCATAGGCCTAACACATGCTACGACGACTCATTTTCATCATCTCTTCATGACTCAATCTCGTTCTAGACGACGCCGTTGTAGCTGCTGGAGTGATAATCAAGGCACAAAGACACGGAGACCAACGACGATTGCGCATCGTAAGCTGTGACGGAGCAGCACCAGTTTATTGAAATTTCATCTGTGCAGAGAAGTGATGTAGGCACTCAGAAGAAAGGAAGCTAAGATTAATCGTGATGAGTGAGAATGTGGTTGAGTTATTTTCCATCTCAACATTAAATATTAAACATTAATAGGGGTATCTTTTAGGACACTTGATTAAGAAGCGTGGTGCTTGATAAAAAATAATAAATGACTATAACCGTACTTCATCATTTCCCATCTCGACATTAAATATTAAATATTAACAGCGCTGATCTTTTAAGATGCTTGATTAGGAAGCATGATGTTTGATAAAAAATAAATAACTATAACCATGCTCCATTGTTTCCTCTCTCGACATTAAATATTAAATATTAAATATTAAATAAATAAATGATTATTACCACACTTCACTGTATGAAACGTGGTGATTTGTATTGACTAAAGAAATTGTGTGTACCCTGTCACTACATTTGTTACATGAAGTGTGGTAAAAGATATAAAATATCAATTACCAAGTTTCAGATGTATTTTTAACATGATTTGTGCTAAGAAGCGTGATAAAAGGTTCAAGCTCATCTAATGAACCATAAGAGCTCATCTAATGAACCATAAGAGCTCATCTAATGAATATATCATCTGATGAACATAACAATTTATCTGATGAACATAGGATCTTATTTGAAATAGGAATGAGTGTTTTAATGATAACAACGCAAAACGACGTCATTTTCGAGCGAGAGCATCCATTTAGATGGGTGCTGTCAATGCACCCAAGAATTTGCGATGATGAACATAATAGCTCATCTGATGAACCATAAGAGCTCATCTGATTAACATCAAAGCTCATCTGATGAATATAGCTGCTTATTTGAAATAGGAATGAGGTTTTAATTAAAACAACGCAAAACGACGTCATTTTTGAAATGGGTGCTCTTAGTGCACTCAAGAATTTGCGCATATCATAGGTCCACATCGATTTTCCATTATCTATTGCATACCTACCAATAATAGATAACATATCACCTATGAAAATCAGACTAATGATATCTATTACGTCTGTCAAATTTATTGGATGCGGTTTAGTATTGTTCGTACATGATTAAATCAGGTTTATTCTTTAAGAAATAAAAAAAATGTATTGTGCATATCCACATTTTTGTCAAATTTGTTTTCATATTTCACGCTAATCATCATATTAAATCCTTCACAATGTTCCATATACACATCAAATTCTCAATAAATCGCAAAACAACAAACCCTCAAATCACTCTCAATGGATTTCTATCTCTTGATCTTCTTAATAATTGTCGTCTTCACCTCTGTTGCATGCTAATTGTCATTGTCATTAGGGTGTACAATGGTCTAAAATCGGACCAGATAGGACTGGATCCGATTTGGATTGGAATCAAAATCAAGAACTATTAAGGGCCAAAAATTAGACTTGTTCCGAATCGGTCTAGATTGGACCAGATCAAAAAATTTTAAATTTGGACTACACCGAACCGGTTGGACTGGATTAACAAAAAATAATTAATTTTTATTATAATATTAATAAGAATTTTTTATATATATATTAAAAGAATATATTTAATTATTATATTAAAACTATTATGTTTTATTAAGAAATTATAAATTGGTCCATTTCGGTCCGGACTGAAAACCAGAATATACAAAATTAATGAACACCGAACCAAAATCAATCGATCCGGTTCAGTCTATTTTGATCTAATTTTAGATTATTTTTGGTCCAGCTCGAATTTTATACACTCCTTGTAATTTGAAAAGTGGTGTCCAAAGCAGTAGCATCATCTTATATCTTTTTCACCAATCATCACTTTGCGTAACTCAAAGCACAAGTACAACAAGGCGTACATAACGCCGAAGGAGCATGCAAATTGTGACGTGCAATGTGTCATGTCCTAGCTGTTAGACTAGCTCGTGCGACACTTATTCGCTCACACAAGATTCAATAAGTCAGTTTTTATCACATAACTCGCGTACTTTTAAGACAACAATGGATCATATTAGTAATAGATTCGCAAAATGGATACAAATCAAACTATCACATAAATCAAGTGAATTGGAATATCGATTAATCGATCTCGGAAAAGATTACAATATAATTAGGCTCTGGGGCACACCTAGATAAAGATTAGGGACTCGAATAATACACCTTATCTGAGTGGAGTAGCCCAACTATAACGCTGAACTATCCACTCCCCCTTCAAGAGTAAATGATATTTTTTCCATTCCCATAGAATCATACATGACTACTGCTTGTGCTAACATATTACTTTTTACTAAGGAAAACAAGTAGTCATAGGCATAATAATGCACTGGATAAGCTTGGAATATGACATTCTCCTCCGCTCAATTAGTCGATTCTCTCAGCGACTGAAGCTGATCTTCCTGCTAGATGGTTGCTGCTGGTTTCCAACTAGCTTCTTCTACTCATTTGTAGGGGTGTACAGAATTAGGTCTGGACTGGAAAAAGACCGAGAATCAGATCGGACCGGTTGATTCCAGTCCGGTCTTTGGTCCATAAATTTTGAGGAATCTAGGTTCCTCTCTGGTCTGAAAACCAGAATATTTTGATCTGACTCGGATGGACCGGAATCCACTAAAATGACGTCATTTGATGAATTAGGTCACTCCCAAGTCCCAACCCTTCCTTCACGACTTCACCCTCATTCGGTCATTCCCTCACCGCCTCACGCTCACGCAGTCATGCCTCATTCCCTCACCTCATGCACGTCGCACGCGGTGACGCTGACACAGACACGCACACCCTGTCAGTCTTCAGTCGGTCACTCACGAGTCATGCCTCACACCCTCACCCATCAGCCATCGATTCGACTCATCACCTTAGCCCATCCGCTGTCGCTCATCGCTCTCGGCCTCGGCCTCTCGTTCATGTCGCCTAATCGAACACCAACCGTCGCCCTTCTCGACCTTAGCCACGTCGACCTTAGCCCATCTCGTTCTCGGACCTCAGCCCTCCTCGTCGCCCGTTCAGATCTAATTTTTTCTTTCTGTGAGATTCCGGTCAAACCGGTCTGGATCGGTTTAGATCTAGTTCGGTCTTCGGTCCAAATAAAATCCGGATTCCGGTTCCGGTCCAGTCTAGTCCGGGTCTGGACCGTTGTACACCCCTACTCATTTGCCCTTCCACTTGATTAAGTACTCCTTTTGCTGCGCTTCAGATTGTGAGAGGGTGACCCTCTGTTCATTTGATTCTTGAAACTTTTTGTTGCTTCGGTAACTAGGAATCCTTTGAAATTTGTTTTTTGATTGAAAATCGGTGCTACTTTTGATAAAAAATGGTTGATCTGTCTGAAAATGTGCAAATTGTGCAAGAAAAGGAATCTGTTGAGACAATTCCAAGTGCTAGGGTTTCGAAAAAGAATTTACTCAGTTCTGAGGTTCATAGTCGTCATCCTTTCTTCATAAAGGCTTGTGAACATTCTGGAACAAAAGATTACATCAACCACACTCACTGGTATTAACAATTTTTACTAGTGGAAGAGAGGAATTACAGTAGCTTCGTCTACTCGAAATAAGCTTGGTTTTGTTCTTGGAACCATAGAAGCGCTTAATGTGGAATTTGTGTTGTGGTATGATTATAATTGTTGTAAGGAAACAGTCACAGCCTGGTTCCACAATTCGTTGTTTGAAGAAATTTCCAAAGCAGTACTATATATCAGTGAACCAAAGAAACTGTGGGAGACTTTGATTACAAGGTTTACTGAAAAGAATGCTACAAGGAAGTTTCAACTCAAGAATGATTTGTATTACTCAAAGCAAGGAGCTACGAATGTCTCTGAGTACTTTGCTAAATAAAAAGATATAAGAGATGCACTTAAAAACATGTCCAGTACAAGCAAATGTGGCTGTAGAGCAAAGTGCAGAAAGCATATTGATGATCTGAAAGAAGAAGAAGAAGATTGTGTTATGCTTTTTCTTATGGGACTGCATTCTCATTACCTGCCAATCAGGAGTAACATTCTTATGATGAAACATTTACCCAATCTAGAAAAGGTATATGCACTAGTAGTCCATGAAGAAAGTTAAAGAAATCTGTCTGCACAGATAGGGGAGAGAATTATTCGGTTAAAACCGACTGCATTATTTCGGTTTGGATAATTCAGTTATTCGGTTAATTCAGTTAAGAAATTTAACTTGATAAAAATATATTTAATTTAATTTTAAATCTATATTGTTAGCATGACATATTTAAAAATAAATGACATATTATATAATATCAATAATCTTACTTAAATAAATAAAATTATAAACCTGTGCGTGCGCACGGGCATTAATATCTAGTAATCAATTAACACGCTTCAAAGTTAGAAGTAGTGTGATAAGTATAATTAAATAGGGAAACGTACGAAAATGGGATCACCACTTGCAAATCTAAGGGCATTACTATCCCTAATTTGCAATTTAGAGGTATTTCTCATATTTTGACCCCATATGTAATAACTCTATTTTCAATTAACTCAAATATATATTTTTAGTAATTTAAAAAACGTCCTTATCATACTAAAGTCTTGATTAGGGAAAATTAGGATTTTTTTATTTTGTGTCCGTTATTTTGTTTTTATGTGATAATGATATTTTTGAAAATAGTAAACATATATGGGATGTAATTACACATGGGGTCAAAATGAGAAATACTTTTCAATTGTAAATTAAGGATAATAATGTTCTTAAATTTGCAAGTGGCGATAGTACGCACCTCTTTTCATAATTTTCCCAATTAAATGTTCGGGATAATCTTTGACATGTTTTCAACTCTGAAGCGTAATAATTGATATGTATAAAATATTGGGAAAAGTACAAAAACAGTGCATGTACTACTACATTTTGCATATTGGCTGGCATTACTATTGAATTTTGCAATTCATAGGCAAAAATTCTGTTTGGGGGTCGATGTGTATTTAACCAGATTCAATTCCGAACATATTTGTATAATTATAAACCACCCCTTAATCATTCATAATTAAATGATGCCCTATTGATTTCAAGAGAACCGAATTATATTTAGTGATTCTAATAACGAATTTTGAGATCTCCGATCTAGTGCTCCAATGTGGTGATGGTATAGCGTATATCTTTTCAAGGTGAAGAATTGAGAAGACGTGTCCAGCTAGATGAGACATGAGAAAGAAATTTGGTGACTTGCAGAAAAGCTGTGGCGGATAGATTTAGGGTGTTGGTTTGTTGGCCTTGTTTAGGGAGTGTTTCTATTTGGGGATTTACAGAAGAAGATGACAATGAACAAGAGATTTTTGGAAATGAATTATGGTAAGAATTTTCATTTTCTCCGGCCCTGCTCCGGCCTGCCCGAAAAGCGCAAAGATAAATCAACCCCTGTTGAGTATTTAAAGGTTTAGGGTTAGAGTTTTCCTACTCTTTGAGGAACCCATTGAGCTCAGATAAAATAAATATATCGTCAGAGGAGGAAGAGGATAAGGTGATGTCACAATGAAAGCGCGAAAATATGGTAGCGATTCGGCTATAGGGATGCCTGATGTGAGTGTTGTTGCGGGAGGACGGGAGCGAGTTGCAGTGACGAAGGAGAGAGTGGCTGAAGAGGAAAGAGGTGGAGAGGAAGGATGAGTTCGTTGGCCAATTCCAGATTGTGTGCAGTAAGATGAAAATTTGTTGGAGGGCAGAATGCTGACTGGAACGGAACGTTACTTCCAGAAAGCGATGAGCGGAGCGATTTGCAACGGCGAAGAGAGTTGCTGGAGAGGATATAGTCAAGACGGGAGAGGAGAATTTGGGGATTGTTTTTGTACTACAAATCTACAATTGATTTTGATTCTGTTTCCAAAATTAAATTTGTTTTATTAATTTTGGGTTGGTTTAATTGAGAAAGAAACAGTATAAAATGATGTAGTCTTTTATGTAGTTAATGATTGGATTCAATCATAAATTTAAAAATTACACTGTGATCCCTAAAGAATTATTTCTGAGAATTGTAAAATTTAATAGTAATGTCCTTCAATACACAAAATCTGGTAGTACATGCACTGTTTTTATACTTTTCCCTAAAATATTCTGGAGGATCAAAGTACCATGCGCTTCAAAGTAGAAAACGGATTATCATGTACATTTAAATATATCAATCACCACGCTTCAAACTCTGAAACGTAGTAATTGATTTGATCATGCTGAATATTTTATTATACTAATTACTACGCTTCCGGCTTGAAAGTGTGGTAATTGATATGTTCATCAAGTTCCTGACAAAGCTATCTAAAAAGTTTGTTTTAATGGAATGAAAATTATGATAGTAATAATGTGATATTACACACATCCTATGTGTCACAGATCATAAATGCACTTTTAAATTTATTTTAATGTGAATGCCTTATACAATTCGTGTTTAACTTTGTTTAAGGATGTTTGTTTTGGACCTAACACAAGTCAGGCTCCAGCGTTGGATGATGCATGACCCCAACAAGTGCAAATAATGTAACTACGTATGTACATATCCTTGAGAACATTATCAACCCTAAAATCAAATTAATAATCTTCACATACCCATAAATACAATAATCTACATATAGTACCGTACCCTAGCTAGCCTTCTTCTTTCACTGAAACTCCAATCTTGATTCTTGACATCTGTCTCTGCAGCTTCATCTGAGCATAGAACTCCGCTATGAACTTCTCCGCCCTCTCGTCAATCTCATCTCCCTCAACCATCTCCTCCCGCGGGCCTTCTCCGCCTCCGGAGGCATCCTCGATGGCATAGTTGTGACCGCTGAAACATTCATCGCAGTCGAAGTCAACCATCTCCGGAGTGAAGCAAGGGAGCTTGAACCGCATGGAGGTGGGCCTGTACATCTTCACGTGGATCATCGGAGTCTTGTCAAAGGAAAGCTCATGCTCCCCGTAGCTGTACCGGATCGAGTCCTTCCGGTTATTCCTTTTCAAGGCCTTGATGTACTTGGACGCCAGGTGCAAGTCCATGACCAGCTTCCGCTTGATCATACCGCCTTTTCGGGCCCACAGCATCGCCAGCCGCAGCATGCTCCAGGCTCGGTTGGCCGATGAAAATCTCTTCACCTTCGTCATAGTTTCTACACTCCTCCGTACTTCTGCGGGTTGTAAAGTTGGTCCGATGGAAGCTTTTGCTGTCTTGACCTGAACAATGCTTGAAGTGACGAGTTTGGCTTATAAATGGATGAGAGACAGATGAGAAGAAAGTGTGTAGCAGGCGCTAACGCGGTGTTGTGGTTTGGAAGTTAGTGACGTGATAATTAACACGGCTGTGTACGCGTTACTTGGAAACCATACACAACCTATCCATCAACTCATCATCGAGCCATCATGCTTTACGACTATGCCGACAGTACCCTTTAGCCCCATAGTTAACAGTCTATAGATCATAGTTACCGGAGGCCGAATCTTCCAACGCCCCGGTTCTCGGTTTTTCGGTCGAAACAACGGTACAAACCGGTTTGATTGTCGGTTTAATTATATATAATTATTATAATATATAAGAGTTAATAGGTTAATTATTGAAATTTTGACAAGATAGTTGGATAGCCTATCATGCTTGCGACTTCTACGATATAAAAAAATTATTTTTTAATTTTAGTTAAAGTCCACTTTCAAAATAAACTGGTTCATATATCCGGTCTGGTTCACCAATTTTATTAAAAACCGACCGGTTCGATCGGTTTTAACCGATTTGTCATGCGTCCCGATAAAATATATATATCAGACTGGTACGTTCCCAATCAAATCGATCGGTCCGGTGTTCTGATAACTATGCTATAGATCATGAAATGTGAAGGGTAAATTGGACAATTCGCGTCCAAGCAAGGTAATGATTGTTCGAATCTAATGAAAACATAGTTAGTAGATAAACAAGTAACTGGAACATGCTAATTAATTATGTTTATTGATGACGTGTAACATGATGATTCGTGTTGAAAGCTTAGTTAACACCGCGTAAGAAAATACGCTTCGGTGCACAAATAGTCATTAAGTGCGCTCTAATCATATGGGCTTTCAAAGAAAATTGCTTGGATGGACAATGAATTTATTAATGCAGAGTTGCCATGTCATTTTGAACGGTTATTATGGTGCGTTAAAAATTCAAAATAAATTATAAAATTATTAAAAATTTATCACATATTATTTTAATTTTTTAAAATGTCACGTGAAGACTTTCCATGGTGTCTACAATCCATGTGATGGACTATATCAACTGGATAATTTCTCAGGGTACCAATTAAAGATACACATTTTTAATTAGGAGCTGAATTAGTTATGTTCCTTTTACGTTGCAACGAACAAGCTGTCTATTTGACGATGTGTCCATGCCAGAGCATGGCGGCCAACAATTGAGGATGTTTTCTTCTTCCTCGGAGGAAAGTATTACCAATTGCCAACTCAGCAGGGAAATTTTAATGCAATCGTAGACCAAACTAATTGGTGCGTGGATGAGAATATTAGTATCATATATATGATATATTACTAATTTTCATAACTAGTTAATAATTTTCATCTTATTAATAATTCTCTCGCATACATGTGTTAAAGTTTAGTTGAAATTTCATAA
This sequence comes from Kalanchoe fedtschenkoi, assembly GCA_002312845.1. NCBI lineage: Eukaryota > Viridiplantae > Streptophyta > Magnoliopsida > Saxifragales > Crassulaceae > Kalanchoe > Kalanchoe fedtschenkoi. Next base: position 495,912 of record NQLW01000044.1, on the reverse strand, counting down.
TTAATTAGATATTAATATCCATGTGGACCCACAAACTTATTATTCTATAAATTTAGATAAAAATATTAGTACCATATAATGATATATTAATTAGTATCATTTATTTATTTTTTTCCTTTTGGATAATGGTGCTTTGTACATACATCTAACAAAGAACCAACGAATGAACCAATAAGAACAACTAGGTAAGTGATCTAAATCTATCTTTGAAGCCCAAACTATGTTGATCCTAGAGGAGGAAATGGATTTAATCAAACTAAGCTTGAGGCTATAATCATCTCTTACAACTGAGAGTATAACCGTTGCACTAGCTGAAGACATGCCCGCCCAACACAATTACAAGTCGAGCACTTGTACCGGGCCTCCACCCAACCGAGATCTCTAACTCAGTCAGACCCAGCTAGCCGAGGCCTCCAGCATGTGGTCTGATCAAATTTCTTATCAAAATATTATTTTGTTGCAGTGGAGACTCAAACTTGTGCGCTTTCACATTACTAACAAATTCATAATCAGCTCCACTAACTTAACTATTTGTTTTATATTAAAGTATAATTTAATTTAAATCTCACTTTTAATTTTACACTGGATTCCCAAATTTCAGGATTGGCACTGGCTGGAGAAAGAAATATTATTTAGGGATAATTACAAAATGGGGGTACGTACTATCACCCATTTAAAAATCACGGTCATAACAATTTGATTTTAAAATTCACGGTCTTTTTGTGTTGCGGGTTCAATTGTAATTTTGAAAATCTCAATCACACCCAAAAATTATTTATTCTATTTAAACAAACCCCCTCCCATATCAATTTAGAAATTAGAAAGTACAAAATTAATGTATGTGCTATCATCTATTTAAAATTATGGTCATAATTATTTAACTTTAAAATTTATTATTTTTTTTACGAGTTACTCCAAAAATAAAATAAAAAATTATAAAATAAATTTGAAAATTAAATATTTATAAACATAATTTTTAAATGGATGATAATACATACTTTCATTTTGTACTTTCTCATTTTTAAATTAATTGGGGGTTTGTTTAAATGAAATAAACAATTTTTGGGTGCAATTAAAATTTTCAAAATTACAATTAAACCCCGCAACACAAAAAGACCGTGAATTTTAAAATCAAATAGTTATGACCATGATTTTTAAATAGGTGATAGTACGTACCCCCATTTTATAATTTTTCCTATTATTTATGATGAAGTTATTTCTAGGTTTCCGAACATGGTAGATTCAAGCACTAATGAAGAAAAAGCTGACTCACTTTTAGTTCTGTAGAGCCAAGAGAATTTATAACAAGACCAGTAAATTAACTAATGAGGAGAAAAGAGGAGGAGAAAGGTAGTGGAAGGACATTTAAATATGTTAGAGTAATATTATAATATTTGAATTAAATCAAATATATTATATAATTTTCCCAATAACTTAATATTTTATAAAAATACCAAAAAGTGCACTTTACACTTACAAAAAGCACAGTTCATATTAAAATTATCATTACATATAGGTTTGAAACAGATTTGAAACCACCGTTTTTTCAATTTTGTATTTAAGGAGTTTTGATTATGTATTATTTATTAAAAAGTTGATAATCAATAATTTTGTGTGATATTTTGAAGAAATATTGTTTATTATGATTCTAATAAGTTTTAACTTTTTATGAAACCAACTTGATTCAGTCTAAATTGAAACTTTCTGATCTGGTCTAGATCAGTTTGAATATGGTCTGATGAACACCCATAACTTTAATATTAATAGGCTTTAACTATTAAAAAACCTCAATTTTTAAATTAATTAATATAACATTTTTAAAATCAAATAAGTGGAGATTAACTCAAAGGAATCAAAATTCGAACAAAAAAAAATGAATGCCAAATATGTTAAGTTGGTTATGTAAATTCAATCATTTAAGTTGTATTCATAGTTGATTTTTCCCATACAAAATAGAACATGATAGTAATGTTATTATCATTAAGTAATTTAAATATGAGTAAAAAAATTAGCATGTAATTGTAAGATTAAAAATAAGTATTTTTGGGAGTATTATAACTAAATGAATAACATGTATATGCATATTAAAACAGAAGCTAATGCATTCAGAATTTTCAGAAAAATAATTTTTGTGGTGCATTCTTAGATTACAAATCGTCTCCTCCTTAATTCTCCCATTTTAATTTTATTATTATTATTACATTATTTTTCTATTTAATCTTATTATAATTATTTCTTTGTTATCTATCCCTACTTCATTACCTTATCTAAAAATGATCTAAATAATAAAAAATATTTATGAGTCATGTTGGAATCGAATGTGATAAGTATATATGCAAAATGGATGTAATCAGAAGTACATGCCACTTGCACCAAATTTGATTTATCTGGAATTCTTTTCTTAAGTTGATGCAGATTAAATTTGATTATATAGACTAAGTTAATTTAATTTTTTAAACTTAGTTAAGAAGTTGTGATTTAGATTAAGTACTTAAGCCAAACTAATATAAACGAAATATGTAAATTGATTAACATAATCAAAGTACGTAAGTTATAATTTAATATTATTCCAAATATTTTACTTATTAAGAAAAATATGAAAATAATTAATCTACTAGTCATCATATATTCTGAGTTACGATCCTCTTTGATTTTCAATTTTTTATTTAATATGAAATTATTATTATCTATTAAAGTGTAGCACATATCCTAAGTGTGGCACATCTTTTTTATTTTCTATTTTTGTTCAATAAAATTACTATTATTATCTATTAAGTATTATCATACTGCTTATACATTAAAAAACTTATTGTTAAAGTTCATATTCATTTGGATTTTAATGGGGGAATAAAAATTTAAATTTTTTCTATCAAAATTTATTTAAGGCCATTTGACGAGATGGTTGATTGACAGGCGATTAGGGTTGATCAAGTGATTGGGTTAATGGCGTTCTAATCAGATCTTTATGAATTCACTGGCACCGGCCACGGCCACAACCACCCCAACTCCAACATAATCGAATGCACAGAGTACTGTGCACGATGCTGCTTCAATTCGTGAAACTAGTTCAGAAAAGTCTAGCAATAGTTTTCGACTAGAAATTAAAGAGACTTGGACTTCAATCATTACTGAAAATAAGAGGTTGGAAGATAGAATTGGCCTTGACATAGATGTCGATTTTGTTGGTGGATGCGATGTTTTTTGGAGGGCGATGTTTGGTCACAGATATTAAATACTGGAGTACAACTCTTATTGGTAACATATTCGGATTAGCTCCTAGTCTCTTCACATGAAAAACTATATCAAGAAGCGATTGGGTGATGAAAATATTATATCAGTCTAGGAGATGTGCAAGGAATTTTTCTTTTTTTTTTTAGTCTAAAAAAGAGATGGATCATGTGTTTGCAGCCAAACTTGAACATGAATCTCAACACAACCAAATCAGTACTCGTCTGAATTAAGCTACTCAATTTGAATTTACTCGTCTCAACACAATACTAGATTAGACAAATTTGTACTGATGGTTTACTGTAAGGCAGGAGCGCCTCCAATATGCTTGCATTTATGTAAAAGTCATTGTTGATACAAAACCTCTTCATCTCATCTGACATTATAATTCACCAAGTGTTGATGAATCCTGTCTCAGTTGATTCTAATTAGAAGTCCACTCCTAATTCCTTATAGCAGTCTCATGTTACTCCAATAGTCCAATCTTCAGCTAAAAGCTCCCAAGATGATTTTTTTTAATAAATATTTTATTTAATGAAAATCCAAAGGGATCTAGAGCCGAAAAACGACTACATAGGGGATGGATCATGGATCCTACAAATTGGGGCTCAATGAGCCTAATATGAATGAGCTGCTGACTGAGATGCCACTCTGTAGGATGGGCCTGGAGAATCTCTTGCTGGGCCGGATCCGGGAAGCCTTCGCCTGTGCCGCGTCAGGCCTGCTGGAGCTCGCGAGAAGAGGACCTGACGCGGCTGCTGGAACCCTGAGCCTGCGGTACGGCTCTGCAGGCGGAGCATCCGAGGCAGCCGAGGGGTGGGAACCGAGGGAGCGGCAGCTTCGAACGGGCGGAAGGCCGAGGCGGAGAAACACTGCTCCCGGTCGCACGAGATCGACCCGGCAGAGACCGGCGGCGCGCGAGCCGCAGAGCCACCCAAACCACCCAAATACCCATCCTTAGCCTGGGAGAACCACCGATGTCGCCAGGTTGAGGAGCCAGCGCCTTGGGGGCCGTCTTACGGCCTCCGGCGAGCGGGACTGGGACGGTGAATCGCCTAACGCCCTCATGCGGCGGACTCTTGGGCTGGGGCGGGATCTAGAGGGGAGGGGCCGGAAGAGAACAGATCTGGAGGGCTTGGCACGACGGCAGAGGGCCTCCAGCCTGCGGCTGGGACGGGAAGGCCAAGGGAAGGCCCTTGACGGAGGGAGGGACGGCCAGGGGCGGAGGGCTTGGTAGAGGAACTCCGGATCTGCGGGATTCCAGCGGAGGTGAGCCGATCTCCGGCCACGCTACCACCGCGACGGCCGCGGACGGGAATTCAGGCCTCCAGAGGCCCCCGTGGCTGGGCGCGGGGAGAGCGGCGCCACCGACCGCTGGTTCGCGACGGATCACGGAGGGGGGGATCTAGGCCGGTGGGGGCAGATCTAGGCCGGTGGGGGGCAGAGCCCTAGGGGTTTTGACCATGAGGCCTATCTTTGGGAAGTCCGCGGCCGGAGGATGGGGATGGAGGCGGCTGCGGCTGCGGCCTGTCCCGAGAGGTGGGGTGGGGAGTGGGAGATGAGTGGGGTGAGGTGAGGGTGGGGGACGGGAGGAGGAGGGGAGGCGGAGATGGGTGGGTAGGTGGATGGGTGAGTGACGGGAGGGGAGGGGGTTGAGAGATGGGTGGGTGGTAGGTAAGTGGGTGGCTGGGTGGCTGTGGGTGGCTGTGGGGGTGGGGCGGGGCAGGGATGTGCGGGGAGGAGAGCCTGCCCCTGCCTTCCTCCACCGCCGGAGGGAGTGTTTGTGGAGAGAGTGGAGAGAGTGAAGAGAGTGTTTGAGTCTTTTTCAAAATTACTCGACCGTTTCCCCAAGATGATTTCTCTCTAGCTAGTCCAACTCAAATGGTACACTTACCTGAATCAAGTTTTTCAAGAGTTTTAAGTCGATGGTATTGATTATCAAACTATCTCCTAGTTTTTTATCTTTTTTGGAGAATAAATTTCATTCTTATGGTAGTTGGTCCCTTTCCTCAGTTACTAACCATCATCAGAGAGGTGAAATTATGATTGGCTAGAACATTTATCATATTCAATTTTGCCCTCCTCTCCTCAATATCTTCACCGTATCACCTCAATCTCATCTCAACACTTTTATAACTTTTAAATATATTCTCATTCAGTCTATCCGTAAAGCTGCCTTCTGATATTTTCATTATAGCTGCTTCAATGTAATTTCCCTGGGCTGTTATGCGGGATTTTAACTGCCTGCTTCACATAAATCATAGAATGGGGTCTTTGGTTTCTCTCAGAGAAATTTTTAAGCTCTCAAATTTTTTCAGACTTGCAACATATCAGACATACTCTACACTAGTTTCAAGTACACTTGGAGTAATAAAAGGAACGAATTAGGCTGCATTTTTTTTAAATTGGACATAATAGTTTGCAATCTTCATTGAATGAATCATTTTGCCTCTTCCTATGCCATATTCCATGCCCCGGGTGTATCAGATCATAGCCCAAAAATCTCCAAAATTCCTATTGGTCAAGAAAATAATGGCCCAAAAAAGATATTCATATTTTATAATGTTTGAACTTCAAATGAGAATTTTTCTGGACATTGTCAATAAATTTTGGGATGAATCTGGCCCTTGTATTGACCTTTTCCATGTCCATTTGAAGCTTAAGTTCTCAAGAAAAACTTCCTTGCCGCTTTTGGTAAATCTCTATCACATATTTCAGTAGAGAAAAATGGCCAGAATTAAACTTCAGACTACTCAGACTTCCATCCAGCAAATCAAACTAATACATCACTTTGTAATCAAAAATCTAATTATCAGGTTGCCTTCAACAAACTGTCAAAATTTGAATCCATTCATCTTCTGCAATAATTGAAAATAAATTGGGCCAAATATGGTGATCTTAATACTACCTTCTTCCATACTTCTCTGCAAAAAAGATAATTTACCAACAAAATCAAATACAATGAAGGTACCTGGACTAAAAATCAAAATCATATTCAGAACATCCTATTATCTCATTTTCAAAATATTTTGGGACAAGCTCATAATTATACTGATCTTGATATCTCCCAACATGATGGATACGCTCTTTCAAAACTTGATAATATTAATATATGTGCTCACTTTGAGGATGAATAGTTCAGGCAAGCTTTCTTTGATATGAGTATTACAAAAAATAATGAAGTTGATGGCTTTAATGCCAAATATTTCAAATTCTCCTTAACCTTTATTAATCTTGATATTTGTAATGTCATCAGAACTTACTTCAAGACTAGTAAAATATCAAAGTCTATTAATGCAACTTTACGAACTTTAATTTCAAAAACTGATCATCCTTTAGAAGCCAGTGACTTTAGGGGTACTGCTCTGTGAAATATAATCTATAAAGCCATATCCAACCTTCTGGGCAAGAGAATGCAACAACATGTTTACAAATTAGTTGGATATGAGAAAAGTGCCATTATTAAAGGAAGTAGCATTATTAATAACTTCCTCTTACCTCAAAGCATTGTCAAAGGGTATTCAAGAAGTAGAAGCTCTCCATGATGCTGCTTCAAAATAGATCTCAGAAAGGCCTTTGATTCCATTAATTGAAACTTCTTTTTGTCCATGTTTAATTATTATGCCTTCCTCTCTCAGTTTATTAAATGGATCTTTGGATGCTTGATTCTTGAATGGAGCTCTTGTTGGTTACTTTAAGCGTCATTTGATGGTTCATCTTTCGACGAAGCTTATTTTAAAAAAGTGTCGTGTAATATTATATACTGACGAAGGCGCTCTCAGATAAAAAGCATCATCTATACTCTGAAAGTTTAGAAGGCGCTCATGATAATGAAGTTCCATCTAAAGTATAACTTTAAGACAATGCTTTCTATCATTGAGCGTCGTCTCATACTTTTTTGAGATGAAGTTTTGTACCTGAGACTTACTACGGCGATGGATTAGATGACGCGTTATAAATGCGATCTTATCCACCAAATAAGCGTCATGGTACTACTCCTCTATAGTAGTGTTTGCTCCTCTAAGTTTGATTCGGACTTCGAAATTATTTAACTGCAGTGATATTTGAAATATAACATTGACAAATATATAGGGTCAAAAATATGCTTCTCAGACGGCTAAAGAGCTGGTAGTCGCATATATGTGGCGGAGATAGCAGCTCTACAAGTCCAGTAGAGCCAACTTATAGAGGTATTTATGTGAAACATGCCTGAGAAATCATAACTCTCTAGAGGCCAGCCGCCAAGAGATCCCTCTCTAAGCGCGTAGATCTTAGTGTAGTGCTTGTATGGTGCTTTAGGATATCACAGTAAATTATATTTATAAAATATTTATAATTTGTATAACAAATTTTTTTCTCAAATGTTGAGTTTGTGTAGTGAATGATGCAAATAAGATTTTTTAATTTTTTAATATTATAAATTATTTAATATTTAAATATTATAAAAATTAAAATTTGACTGAAAACTCACCGGAATTCACTAACGACACTAAAAATTCACATAAACTTGTAGCAGTGAGAAAGCTGAAAACTGAAGATATTTGAGAATGTCGTGATGACCATAAAGTAGCCTCAAAATGTCCGATAAATGTGGTCGAAAACTGGCCGTTAATATTTACCAGCGGCACCGTTCCGGCCAACCATATTTGGCCAGAACCTTTAAGAATTCTTTTTCCGACAAGTTTGGTGCCATTTTTCAAACAAATTTCTAGCTGAAAGTTTTATTTTTTTAGTGAATAGAGAATTCTCGAAAGAGCAATGCATTGCATTTTCAATATATATATATATATATATATATATATATTAATCAATAATTTAGCTAAAAACCCACTATTTCCAAAATTAGTAATCTGCGCCATGCATAATAGTTGCATGCACCCCAAATATAGGAGTCCATGTACATATGATTGAAATTGACAGAAAGGAATGGCCATACGTTGAAAGAGAGATAGAGAATCATCTTATAAATACAAACCTTTCTTGTCCTTTCTTGCTCTAATCCCTTCCTCCGATCTCTCACCCTGCGCTGTGCCGCGCAGGGGAGCTAGGCCGCCTAAGCTTCAGAGGACCGCGCAAAGGAATCAAATCTGATTCGATCTCAATATATGGAAGCATCGAATGCCATCACAACTTTAGCCATCGCAGCCGATGAGAATGGCGACCCAAAGTTGAAGGGTAAGAGTAAGAAGAGCAAGAAGGGTCGGTCCAGCAACAACGTGTGGAAAGCCGCCTTGCTTTTCTTCCTCGGGAGGCGTAAAGCGACCAAAGTCATCCAGGCCGAGGTGGTCTCGGACGCTAACTGGAAGATGCTGGTCGGGTCCATGCGTCCGGTGAACCTCCATGACAACGAATCCACCTTGATGCTACCTGATAATAATGCCTGTGAAAATCTGGCAAATGAGGACGTTTCGGAGAAGAGGAAAGATGAGATGACCGAGGAGGTGAGCAAGTTGCCAGAATTATTAACTCCCGTGTCCCCATCGTCGTCCTCCGAGTGCAGCGATAGTAGGTATGCTTCGGCGTTGAACTTGCAAGCACTGGATAAAAGTGGGAGCTCTGATGATGATGAAAGCGAAGAGTTCAATGACACGCAAGGAGATGCGATGATAGACATGAAGGCTGAGATGTTCATTGCTCAGTTCTATGCCCAGATGAGGATCCAAAACACGTCATCGGCCTGATCGAATTGTGAGCCCCATCATTGAGTTTAATTCATTTTACATGTTAATTAAGGAAGCCTTGTAACACAAAACTTACACTTATTGCCACTTTGGGTTATGAATGGTTTATCACAAGAAGATATTTGTTAACTGCAGAAGGTAACACTAGCAGGCTTGTTTGTTGCCACTAACAAGTTCTAACTTATTCAAACTGTGCACATTGGCCCAAACTCAAATGCACAGTATGAGACACACCTCCAACATGACCTAGCTAGCTTCATGGGACATTGAAGTGCTGGTTACACTTCCTCGTAAAGCAAAAGTCATATATCATAGCTATACCTACCTCTTTATGTAACCTGATAAAGGCACTAAAAATCTTCAGATAAACAATGCTATAACTTTGTGGAACACCCATCGATCCTATGTGAATGATTTGAGAGTAGTCACTGGTCGAGGAATTTTTGGGCGGGTACAGTTAATCACGTGGATTGTGGACACTTTCAAAGAGGAGCGGTCACGCGGCACTTTGAAAAATCAAAATGATACATATGCCGATTTTTTAATGGTTTTGAAATTTTTTGATTTTTCAATGCACGCACATGACTGATCAAAGTACCACGGCGTGGCGATTCCGCATTTGTGAGTCTACAATCCACGTGGCGTACGTGTCCACCTAAAAATTTCTCATCAATAGTCCCACATTCATATGTAACATACTGTGTGGTAGGAGCATTATTTCCGCCGGTATTAATAATAACGGTACTATTTTTTAGCCGCATCAATATTAATAATAATTTCTATAACATTTTTTGTTTCTTATTTTACGTTGGATACTATAATTATACCGATGTGTAATTTTTTACCAAACAATATCACAAAGTATATGGAATGTGTTGGCCTGTGCTTGTAGGATGAGTATATTGGTATTGGATTAGCTGTCAAGGTTCATTCACATAGGTTATGGAATCATCTGTCACTAATGGAAAAAAGAAAAAAGAACTCCTGAAGTAAAGGAGTAGACACATCTGTCTCTTCTTTGAAGTGGGATCAACCCTGCTGGTTACAACATCATAATCTGGAGTTGGAAGACTAGGGTAAAAATAGATCTAAGCAGAGAAGAGGCCCAGAATAATACCTTTAACATGATGGCATGTTCTCTAAAGCAATATGGAAAAATAGGATACTGATGGTTGTTGGTTCATCTTGCTGAATACATTTCTCTAAGATAAAAAAACAAGAAGACATGTATCAAAGGGAAAAAAGAAAAAAGGAGAAAGCAAGAGAGTGCTGGGATCAAGTGCCTCTCCATCATGTTAATGAGGCCATGCCTTAGGCCCCGCCTTCACTCTCATTTCATGTCCTCAATCCTACCTTTGTGCTAATTTTGTCGGCATTGCTCATGGAAACCTTCTTCTTTTTTTTACAGAATGCGAGTAAATTTTCATGCGCCACACCCCTACAGTGTGGATCCAACTATATATCTCTTAATCATATGTCCGGATTTATGAGTTTGATGAACGATCAATTTGGGACAATCGCGTCTCAAGATCCAATATAAACACAGCATCCTCTATTAGCTTTCCTCTATTTGGCTTTGGATTGGGGAGCCTTGGATCCTTATGATGTAGGCCTCAAGAGATGATCAAAATGGGAGCCTTTGAGCCGTGTCAAAAGATTGATTCTCACCTTGATTTCAACCTACACAAATCTTGTGACAAGCCCTATTATGCCTTGTGACCACATTAAAACCTCTCTCTCCCTTTGGACTCCTCTCCACCCCATCATCATTCACATCTTTGATAAAAGTTGGGCACCAAATAAGTAAGAAAAGGGTCTTGTGATGATCATCATTCATCCCCATGTAAGGTCTCATTGGCACTAGACTTAATTCCTCATCTACTTTTTCTATCTAAATTGTGTCTACTAATTGGATTGTGACATGACCTAATCAAGAGGAACGACCTACTTCTTCATAACTTGGATTGTTATTAGTGTCTTGATTTGATACCTTAAGTGGGTAATGGAGAAAAAAAAAAAAAGAGTTGCTTTCCATTGCCACGCAAAAGCAATGCGACCAACCATTTATAGTCTGCCATAGTGTGGTGTAAAGCTTTCATCGAAATGATGATCATGATTAACCTAATTATGCCTTCATACTCATTCCATGTGACAACCATACATAGAATAAAAAAAAATTTGATAGCACCAACCATTAATAAATCGCAATCCTAGTTTGGTGCAATTTCAATTCTCATTGTATTGGCAGAATTCTAATTAGTTCATCAACCATGACAGTGGTAAAAGTAAACTTTATTGGAGTGAATTTAATTAAATTATATTTAACTAAATAAACAAAATTAAATTAAATTAAAGCCAAATTAAAATTTTAATCTTCAATTAAATCGAGAAAGACCCTTAACTCGTAGCACTGGTACTCTAGATTATAGCAGCTAGATTGATCATGTGTGTACTGAATTCTACGGTGCTTACGTGTTATGATATGATTGGCTATAGGTGAGGTCAAACTGCTAGATCACCGCTCAGCCGATTAATTACAATTTGCCACGTGTCAGTGTCAGTGGGCCGCTGTTGACACGGGCTTCGTGGGTGAGTAAGTTATTTCGTATTCTGCGACTAAAAATGTATATGCCCGAGCCCCGGCAGGTTCGGATCCGAGCCACATATTTGAATTTTGTGGAACGTTACCCCACACACCTCCCAAGTCTTCAAACGGCCGAATTTTCTGTCCCACGTTTTGGCTTCCACTAATTTTGAATTAACTTATTTTTACAACGACACTAAAATCACACAAATTTACAGTGAAAAATTACTTTGGTCAACGCGCCCTTTTACTTTCGAATAATCAGGGGATTCTAGTCCAATCGAAAATTTTAATATACCGAATTCGTATTAAAATTTATTTAATATATTCTATATTTATCTATTGCATATGTAAAATAGTCTCTAATCATAAAAATTTAATTAATAGGTTAGTTTTGAAGTGGGCATAGCTTAGATTTTAAGGCCATCAAAGGTTGATGTTGTTGTGTTGGTTGTTGTTTTTATGAAAGTTTGGTTTTGTCAAAAGACACGTATACGAACAACAATAAACAAAAGGATAATTTAATCTGCCGGTTGGTAAGCTTTTTTCAACTGTAGTTTTCCAAATGCCAAACACTCTCGCCAACCAAAAACATACTACGAATCGATATTAATAATAATAATTGCGAGGATAAATCATAAAAACATATTTCGAACTATGATCGAACTTTTAAATTTTTTAATTTTAGTATCAAAGAAAATTTATATAAAAAACAGATTGTGTGTCCGATATATTTGTGCAAATTTCAAAATCTTAGCTAAAGAGTTGGACTTCCAAATTAATTTTCTCATTTCATGCTAATTATTTTTTTATTAAGTCTATAGTACTGAAATTGAATAATTAAAAAGTTTGGTATGAAGAATTAAAAAAATTTGTACTTAATTTGAAAATGAATGATAGTTTAGACTATGTTTTTATAGTTTACCCTAATTATTATGTACCATCTAATCAAATGCATTTGGCTTGGCTTTTTTTAAAAATACTAACAAATGAGCCATTTTATATTTCGTTGAAAAGTCAAATAGATGTGTAACAAAAATTAATTGATTGCATATTGTTTTTTAAATGTCACATAATCGATCAAATTATCATGCAACAGCTCCATAATAGATGATAAATACACGTGATGAACCCAGTAATGACTCGTCCATATATAAGACATAGTAAGATGGTAACTATCTCGTTTTCATTTAAAATGATGGTGTTTTCGAACAATGTTTCATATATTTTTATTTACCATCAACTTTCTAATCATAGCTATTATGAAATACGTACATATTAGAATGAAAGAGTGTTCATTACTTAAATCAATAATAATAGATGAATGGATTTTGTTTTATTCCATAAATATAAATGTCAATAGCAAGAGATTTAAATTTGATTCCATATGTAGTTTACTTTTAATTTTATTTTTAAAATTTATTTTTATAATACTTTTTGTACACTTGTTATAAAATTCAAACTTTACGTGAGATTCTCATGAGTCATATCCCATCTTATTTACCACTCGACCACATTATTAATTTTGTTTTAGTTTTTATACACTTAAACACAAAAGACAATTCAAATTCGAGATCTAAAGATGATTACAATCGATAAATTGTCACTTTCACAGTCAAACAAGACCCTGATAATGTTCATGGGATAATTCATATTGATGGTGAATAATCTTAAATATTTCTTAGCAATAGTGTCTTTTAGTGCTATGAATATTTTAAAGTTTGTAGTCATGGTCTACAATACCATATATGACGTCATATAGGCATTTAATGTTATCTTTTAGCAAATATTGCACATCCATGAATCAAACTTAGATAGACTCAGATGGGTGACAAAACATAACAAAAATATTTGAATCCCATTGGAGGGAAGTTAGGCCATAACTAGGACCATCACTTAACCTACAAACTAGAGTATACCTCAAACTGTCCCACGATTATTGGAGTTAATTAATTATTAATAATTCACTAATTTGAGTTAGGAAATGGTTGGGCTACGTTGACCATCCTATTCCGTAGTCATTCATCCCCCACAAAAATATTTTCTTTATATAAAATAATTAAGTAATAAATCTTGATGCCGAGGAAATTTGAAAAACGAAGCAACGGTTGCGATTCCGAGCCTGGCGGTTCGGGGAACGGGGCTTGGGTTTCGAAAGCGCAACACGTTCGTTCAGTGTATAAAGCAAAAGACGATGTGCTGTGTGTATAAACCGATCAGCAGAAAGAGAGAGAGAGAGAGAAAGAAAGATTGTAGAACAAGCGAGGAGCGAAGCTGGGCTTGAACTGGATCGAATTTGCCGTTGGAGTGAACCAGACGAAACCTCCACCGACGCCAATTTTAGTGGCCGTGTTGAATTGATTGATTGATCATTTGCGGTCGCCGAAACCCTAGCTAGCCGGAGCAATCACGGCCGCAACAAATCAGATGCAATTGGCGTCAGACTCGTGGAGGGGGTAAAGATCGGTAGAGGAGCTGTGGCATTTTTAATTTTTTGTGTTTTTAAGTGCGGATGGCGAGCGGCTGCGGCGGAGCATTGCCCTTTTCGGTAGCCTCTGTGGTTGAGGACGTTCTCCAGCAGCATGGAAATTCTTCTCGATCCGCTACCGGACTCGATCTGGAATCGAGAAAGGCGGAGGAAGCTGGTAAATCTTAAATATGCAGCTGGCTTGTTTGGCTGAAGAATTGACTGTTGTTGTTGATCTGATTCGGGGTCTTTGAAATTCCCTATTCTTTATATTTGCTTGAGCTTGGGTTTTGGGAAATGTAGGTGTTGGGTGTAACAGGATTTTGATTTCTTGACCCTTTTTTTAAATAGTGTTTTAGATATCACATTGTGACATCAAAGATTCAGACGAAATTCTTGAGTAGATGGATTTGGATTTAATATTTTGTGAGCTTGCATTTGCACTCAAATTTGTCTGAGCTGTGTGTTGTATTTCATTTCCCTGAGGCTAAATTGGTGGATTAGCAAATGCTAAAGTTAACTTGATATATTTTCTATGGGGGCAGCATTGAGGCGTTATGAAGCGGCAAAGTGGCTGAGACAGATGGTTGGGGTAGTCACAGCCAGGGATTTACCAGCAGAGCCTACTGTTGAGGAGTTTAGACTTGGTTTAAGAAGTGGGCATATTCTTTGCAATGTACTAAATCAAATTCAACCTGGAGTCGTGCCAAAGGTACGCTTCATCAGTTTCTTATGTGCACCATTAAGGTTGACAAGCCTCTGGTTTTGATATTTTCACCAGGCTTCAGTGCTGTGGGTGCTAATTCTGTTGTTGTGTGCCGTCACATGTTGATATCCGTTATTGTCTTTTCAGGTGGTAGAAACTCCTCGGGATGCATCTACTATCCCTGATGGAGCTGCTCTGTCAGCATATCAGTATTTTGAAAATGTGAGGAATTTCCTAGTGGCCGTGCAGGAAATGGGAATTCCTGCCTTTGATTCATCTGATTTAGAACAAGTAAGTGTAAAAAACTGAACGATGTTATCTTCTACGATTGCGGAGGATTGTCTAGATACCTGATTCATGTTCACTGGCCTGCCAGGGAGGAACTTCAGCCCGAGTTGTAAATTGCGTTCTAGCTTTGAAGTCTTATTATGAATGGAAGCAAAGTGGTGGAAATGGAGTTTGGAAATACGGTGGCAATATCAAACCAGCTTTCTCTTGCAGATCATTTGTACGAAAGGCTTCAGAACCCTTCACAAATTCTCTGTCCAGAACCAACTCAGCTATTGAAAAAATTCCAGAGGCCCCTGACCAGATCTTGAATAAAATGGTTGGTAAGCTTTGTAATGATGGCTGCGATATGCTCATATTTGTCTTGCAGTTCTTTTATGATTGATCCTTTCTCCTAACATTTGTAGGAGTGTAATTCAAGTCCCTTTGGTTTACTTGCTCGAGCAGTCTTGAAGGATAAAGCTCCAGAAGAAGTTCCTCTGGTACTACTTAGGCAATCTTACATGCTGAATTTAACTATTAATTGTTTATATTGTATGTACTTCAGGCTTTCCTATTAACTGCTGTCATGGAATTATTATCTTTTCAGGTAGTTGAGTCTCTGCTTTCCAAGGTTGTGGAGGAGATACAGAATCGCCTCATCAGCCAGACTCCAATTGTATGTTGTTAGATTAATTGCCCTTGACGTAGTCATTACAATCTTTTATATGAAACTAGGAATCATGGTAGAATCATGTTCTAGCTCATTTGTTAACTATGCTTTTATTCTTTGTTGCGCCTTTGATAGAGCAAAGCGTATTCACAAGATGTACCAGTTGTGGGTAACAATTCTTTTTCGAGAGCCCTTTTCAGAGATCCAAAGGTACATGCCCATCAATACAGTAATTGCAGTCTATTGCTGAGATAGTCAGATTTGGTTAATGGGCAGAATTTAATGTATACAATGTTATTTACAATGTTTGCTCATATTAAGGCTGAAAATGAAGAGCTACCTGGCTACAAGAATCACATTTCCGAGGAGGAATCCCAAGTCCTTTCCTCGAAACATCAACAGATTGTTGATAAACAACAAAATGATATACTGGTATGAATATATGCCATTGTATCGATTGTGGTACTTTGTTTGATCGAATATCAGCAAATACTGTTTTTTTTTTTATCTTT
Organism: Kalanchoe fedtschenkoi; assembly: GCA_002312845.1. Lineage (NCBI taxonomy): Eukaryota > Viridiplantae > Streptophyta > Magnoliopsida > Saxifragales > Crassulaceae > Kalanchoe > Kalanchoe fedtschenkoi. The sequence goes on along the minus strand of NQLW01000044.1, from coordinate 479,794 downwards.
TCTAAGATACTTGTTGACCTATGTATGTGCAGAGCTTGAAGACTACTCTTCAAGCCACGAAATCTGGTATGCGGTTTCTACAGATGAAGTTTACGGAGGAATTCCGAAATCTTGGTAAGAGTTGATTATGTAGATCATATGTCCGCTGCTGTTAGAATAGAAGTTTATCAATTTTAGATCTTTATTTTGACTACAGGGGTGCATATACATAGTCTCTCTCACGCTGCATCTGCATATCATAGAGTTCTTGAAGAAAACCGCAAGTTATACAACCAAGTGCAGGACCTTAAGGGTAATAAATTCACTAACTTTTTCACTTACGCTGCGTTGCTGAATGTTTTATGATGATTCATCCTTGGTTTCATGATATGTAGGGAGCATTCGAGTCTACTGCCGTGTTAGGCCATTTTTGGGCAGTCAGGCAAACACTATTACCAGTGTTGAACACATTGACGAAGGAGACATAACTATAAACACACTTTCGAAGAATGGAAAAGGGCGCAAATCCTTTCGCTTCAATAAAGTCTTTGAGCCAAATGCATCTCAAGGTATGCTGTACATTCTAAGTTTGGTTCATCTTCTTGCCATGTAGTAACTAGTATCTCTAAGTGACACATACAAAATATGTTTATGTTTCTTACAGAAGATGTATTTGCCGATACGAAGCCACTGATTCGGTCTGCTCTTGATGGCTATAATGTCTGCATTTTTGCATATGGCCAAACTGGATCTGGAAAGACTTACACTATGGTAAATATAGAGGAAATTATTTTTGTTTATCATTATGTAATGTAGGGTTAAACACGCACTCATTTTACTTTTTGTATGCAGACCGGGCCTTCTGTTCTCACAGAACAAAACCAAGGTGTAAACTATAGGGCACTGCAAGACTTATTTCTCCTCGCGGAGCAAAGAAAGGACATGTTCCATTATGATATCTCTGTGCAGATGATGGAGATATATAACGAGCAAGTTAGAGATCTTCTTGTTATGGATGGCTCCAACAAGAGATATCCTTTTGACATTTTTTTTTTCATTTCCTTTTGACTACTTTTTTTCATTTCCTTTTGACTTCTTTTCCCATTGCCTAAATTAAGTCTCAGTTGAACTTTATTTGCTTTATCACAACTAGTTAGCCTACAGTTTCTTTAATGCATCACACACTAGATATACGCAACAGTTCTTTGTCTGGGCTAAATGTCCCCGATGCCAATCTGATTCCTGTGACATCCACTTCTGATGTAATTTATCTGATGAACCTTGGACATAAAAACCGTGCTGTCGGTTCTACAGCACTTAATGATCGTAGCAGCCGCTCACACAGGTTGATTCCCTTTTCAATATTTGCCTTAGGTACATGTTGTGTAAATCTCAACTAAGTTGCATTAACTTTTATCATCTTTGCTCTTCCCAGTTGTTTGACAGTTCACATTCATGGACGAGAGTTAACTTCAGGCACTGTTCTTCGAGGCTGCATGCACCTGGTTGATCTTGCTGGAAGTGAGAGGGTAGACAAATCCGAGGTAACAGGAGATAGATTGAAAGAGGCGCAACACATCAACCGATCTCTTTCAGCCTTAGGCGATGTAATTGCTTCCCTTGCCCAAAAGAATCCTCATGTTCCATACAGGAACAGTAAGCTCACCCAGTTGCTTCAAGATTCACTTGGTAAGAAGCTTCTGTAGCGTGCACAAGCTGCTTATCTGAAATCATAGTCGTAACCTCTTTTTGTATACTTTACGCAGGAGGTCAGGCCAAGACACTCATGTTTGTTCATATCAGCCCTGAGTTTGATGCTGTATCGGAAACCATTAGCACCTTGAAGTTTGCTGAGCGTGTAGCCTCAGTTGATTTAGGTGCAGCAAAGATTAACAAAGATAATTCAGAAGTCAAAGAGCTAAAAGAACAGGTCTAGTAGCTCTCCATGCTTCCTCTAAAAAAAATGATTTTGTGCCTGTTAAAATATACTAATTTCTATTCCCGATTGTATTTTAGATTGCCAGCCTCAAAGCCGCATTACTAAGAAAAGCCGGAGAACACGAGCAAGCACTTACTTCACCTTTTCGCAGCACGGAGAAATCTAGACCCAACGAGTCTTCACCATATTGCCCAAGGAAGCAGATAGGTGGCTTACTAGGCGATAGGCAACCAATGTATGATGTTGGAAACATTGAGGTGAGTTACATTTCCTAATGATTTGATTTTAAACCATTCAGTATCTACTTGATATTTATACTTGACTGGATTAAGAGCTTTACTTTGTTATGGTACCTAGCTTCGGAGCAATTCATCAGTGCCAAGGCCGAAGAAACTGAATTTAGATCCTGAAGAGCCTCCGGTCGCTTCTGACCCCTGGCCACCGGTGATTCTTCCGGCTGAGGATTCAACAAATGACGACGAAGAAGAAAAAGAACTAGGAGCTGATGGCGAGTGGGTGGACAAAGTCATGGTTAACAAGCTGGACGCTTCAAGCAAAATCGGGAATCCACCAGGATGCTTGGAAGCAAGCATTAGCCCATTCACCCAGAATTATCTTCACGACACCACCAATCTATACCACGAGCATTCGTACAGTATGTTCTCCGGAAACATTAGGTTTGACACCACAAAATCTGATGGCTTGGACGATGATGCCGGCACTAGTGACTCCTCAGAGCAAGACCTGCATTGGCAGTACAATCACCCAACAAAAATACCCAGCCTATCTGGAGCAGCAATAGGGTCTCGAATCCACAGCTTCAGCAATGGAATAGCATCCAAACTGGCCACACCTACTCCCAAGATCACAAAGGGGTCCAAACTCAGGTAACAGTCAATGATACATACATCCCTTTTGAACTGGCCTGCTAGCTAGTCAAGTTGATATGTAGTCAGCTTACTTGTCTCCTTTTTTATGCAGGAATCCGAATGCTAAGATCAGTCAGTCACCAGCTGAGAAGCTGATCACAAGCAGCGCTACACCAATTCGCATCAGAAGGCAACAACCATTGTTATCAGATGGAAAGCACAAAGTAGGTGTTAGAAAGCAGTGAAGGGACTTCAGTAACACATGAGAGACGAGTGTTTTTGTATTGTTTTTGAAGCAGTTACCAGTTGGAATTGCTTCTCTTTTGATTCACATTTTTGTGTGCACTTTACATGTGTAAAACTAAAAGCACTCTTTTGCTATATCTAAAGAAGTGTTGATTTCAATAAACTAAATTTTTTTAGCAATCATCACTTACAAGTTACAAAAATTATATTCAAAAAAATATTCAAAATATGTACTATGGCATTGGAATTATAATATGTATAAAATTATTGGTTTTTATAAAATAAAAAACTAATATTGATTTAAAAAATAATAATTTACTTCTTCGGGTCTCTAATAGTATATTGGTAATTTGGTGGATTAAAGAAATAATATTAATGCTAATTGTTGAGTGGGCTTTTTCTGCAAGGACAAAACTCAAAAGGGTCATTAACTATCATTACTTTATCTAATTGTTGTCCGAACTATCATGATTTTCAAAAAGAGTGCGATGAAAAAAAAATTAGACTGATTTTTTATAATAAAATTCACAATTATATTCTTAAACTAATATTATTTTATGATTTAGATTTGCGTGCGAAAATTACATAATTTAATTATTGAGAAATGTGGAGAATGTAATTTCTTTTGATACCAACCATGTTAGAGACATACCTTCATCTCCTGAAATGGATGTTAACGACGTGGTGGCTTGGTAGACTCCTCCGACAGACGAGGCCTCATCTCATGAAGCGCATGAGATAATCATTGTATGATTTGAGTGTCTTAGGTGTCGTTTTGTGAAATTAAGAGTTGAATGCTGAATGTTGTATGAGAATCTGAATGGTCAGACCACTAGTCAAACTACATCTGATTGCTGAATGATTTATTTTCATTTGATAATTTATTTTTTAAGTATCTTAACATAAAATGATTTATTACTATAAATTAAATTAAAATAATAATTTTACAACATAAAAATAAAAATAAAATTTATATTTTGTGTTATAAAATATTATTTATTTATGAAGTGTGTGATATTCTGTTTGAAGAAACTAATTGTGGTCGGCATTGATGTGATTCTAATTGAAGTACAATCAGGACAGAGTTGATTTCAGAATGATATGAAAAAAATAAAGAGATAATTACAATAATCGTATCTCTGAATGATTCAGATATAAAATTGGTAAAAAATCATTCAGACTTTACAAACATTCATTAAGAGAAAAAAACAAGTACTCAGTTCACTGAATGCTTAATATAATAAGATACCACATTTTAATAGAGCTCAATAAGTGCAACAAAACTAAGTTTTAGTCTCTCCCTGAAGTGGGATTTGATACCATTTTATATTTCTTTACGAGCATCTACTCTACCTGTTTAATGGATTGAAAATCTTGAAAATCACGCCGTAGTTGGGACCCATGTTATCCAAATTTGAGGACTATCACATCAAGTGCGATTCGATCAATTCACTAAAAGGATTGTTCATGCCACATGAAATTTGCGCAAATTTTTGTGTGCTCCGGGAGCACCTACTCTCGGAGACGAAGTCGTTTTGAATTTGTTCAAAATGACGTCATTTCATGTGTTACACATCCGCTCAGCTGATAAATATATAAGCACACTTGATGCATATACAAGCAGAATTGATGAATATTCATCAGTTGTGCTTCTATATTCATCAGCTGTGCTTATATATTCACCAATTTTATATTCATCAGTTGTGCTTCTATATTCACCAGTTGTGCTTTTATATTCACTAATTTTGTATATTCATCAGTTGTGCTTCTATATTCACCAGTTTTGTATATTCATCAATGATGCTTCTATATTCACCAGATGTGCTTCTATATTCACCAGTTTTGTATATTCATCAAATGTGCTTCTATATTCACTAGTTCTGCTTCTATATTCACTAGTTATGCTTCTATATTTCACCAGTTGTTATTTTCTGCTTCTATATTCACTAGTTGTGCTTTTATATTCATCAGTTTTGTATATTCATCAGTTTTGTTTCTATATTCACCAGTTGTGCTTCTATATTCACTAGTTTTGTATATTCAACAGTTGCACTTCTATATTCACCAGTTTTATATATTCATCAGTTGTGCTTTTATATTCACCAGTTGTGCTGATGAATTTCATCAGTTTTATATATTCATCAAATGTGCTTTTATATTCACCAGTTGTGCTTCTATATTCACCAGTTATGCTTTTATATTCACCAGTTGTTATTTCTACTTCTATATTCACTAGTTGTGCTTCTATATTCACCAATTTTGCATATTCATCAGTTGTGCTTCTATATTCATTAGTTAATAGATGTTGAGAAGATTGAGACAGAGATAGTAGAATAATGGATGGATTATCGCCTGAAATTAATTTATTAAAACAGAGTACTTGCCACTTGGGGTGGTGACCAAGTGGCATGGAGTCCCATCCGTCATCCACAAGATCACGAGTTTGAAGTCTCATGCTATTGGTTGGGTATATGTGTATTTTCTTTGTGTTTATCCTTAATTATGTCCAAAAAAAAATACAATACTTATGTTATATGTGCATGTGTTATGTGTTATTTATAGTAAGAATAGCCCTCAATGTGGCAACAACCACAACTAGGTATCTTTATCTTTATCCTAATCAACTCAAACTTCTATCATTAACAAACTTCTATCTCTAACACTTAGAAGGAAAGCTTAAACT
>NQLW01000044.1:437102-471397 GCA_002312845.1 Kalanchoe fedtschenkoi | reverse complement strand
GGGTCGAGAAATGCTTCGGCTGGTTCAAATTGAACCGACCGAGAAATGCTTCAGCGAGGAAGGGGTTTCCAATTGAACCGAGCGAATCGGCTGGTTCGGTTCGAATCGAGAAATCGAGCTGTCTGGAATAAGCTGGCTCAATTGATTGTATACACTTCTTATTAATTATATAAGAGATAAAACTCAAAAGGGGCTCTGAACTATCACCGCTTACCCAATTGCGGTCAGAACTACCATGATTTTCAAAAAGGGTGCAATGAAAAAAAAATTGGATTGATTTTCTAAAATAAAAATTACCATCACATTCCTAACATAATATTATTATAAGACTTAGATTTATGTGCAAAAATTATATCGTTTGGTTATCAAAATAAATTATATCATTTTGCGCACATAAAGAAACGACTTCTTTTGATAATCAAATGACATAATTTTTGAATACAAATCTTAGTCTTATAATAATATTAGGTTTAAAATATAATGATACATTTTAATTTAGAAAAGGGATAAAACCCAAAAGGGGCCCTGAACTACCACCACTTACCCAATTGCAGTCAGAACTACCATGATTTCCAAAAAAGGTGCAATGAAAAAAAAATTGGACTGATTTTCTAAATTAAATTTACCATTAAATTTCAAACCTTATATTATTATAAGACTTAGATTTGTGTGTGAAAATTACATCATTTGGTTATCAAAATAAATTATATCATTTTGCGCACATAAAGAAAACAACGTCTTTTGATAGCCAAATGATGTACTTTTCACACACAAATCTAAGTCTTATAATAATATAAGGTTTGAAATGTAATGGTAAATTTTAATTTAGAAAATCAGTCTAATATTTTTTTCATTGCACCTTTTTTAGAAATCATGGTAGTTCTGACCGCAATTGGGTAAGCGGTGGTAGTTCAGGGCCCCTTTTGGGTTTTTCCCCTTTAGAAAATCAGTCCAAATTTTTTTCATTGCACTTTTTTTAGAAATCATGGTAGTTCTGACCGCAATTGGGTAAGCGGTGATAGTTCAGGGCCCTTTTGAGTTTTTCCCCATTATATAAATAGTGTCAACATTAGTTAAAGGCTGATCTGGTGAAAACATTCTTGTAATTGATTTTAGATTAATCATATATCAACATTTGAGATAAAATTAAAATTTACACACTTATCTAAATAATATAATAATCAATATATAAAATGATAAGAAATTTTTTTCTTTCCGTTTATAATAATTTTTTGGACTCTTCTGCCCCTACCATTCTACTTATATACGAAAATGTCATTGTTTTTTTTTATCTTTGTGCCCTCACTGCTAATTACTTCGTACGATTATGTCATTATATTTCAATTAATTTATAAATATGTCATTGATGATTTCCTTTTACGGTAAACATTCAAGTTTCGAATTCATATGAATGGATTATCGTAAGAATATTTCGAAAATATTTAATACTCTTTAATTAATCATTAGATATGATCTTAACTGATTTCATAACTATCTACATACGAAAATCCTCTGATCACTATAAATTAAAGTACAATTCAACACGTCTGTTTTCACAATCATCAATTCCAATACGTTCTCTTTACTCTTCTTTTTTGTTTTAATTTTTATAGTAGATTTTTTAACATATGCATAAAGATATATGTTTCATTGTATTTTCAGAATTGATGTTCTTTAGTTTACAATTTTTTCACCGACAAATGAATGATCAGATAAACATTCAATGTATTTTAAAGTTCACAAATTTTATTTTATCATCGGTGTTTTTTGCTTCTTATTCACATTTTGAATTCTTCACTGACGCAAGATGACGAGGTAAATTTCAATTTATTTTATTTCAAAATAAAAATAATATCCTAATATTAATAATAATATGTATTTATGTATGTTTGTTGTATTTTCAAATTCGTTGTTTTGTGTTTTATAGCTTTTTTGAAGCAGTTTTGAGTTTTGTTTCTTATTCCGGTCTCAAAATCTTCATTGATACAATATGAACAGGTAAATTTTCCAATTTTGATTTATGATTCCTTAGTTGTTGTCAATCTTAATTTAAAAATTATTTCGGATCTCACTTGTACGGTTCATACACAACCTCTTTGAAATTCAAATATGTTTTGTTAGTCTTGACTATAAGAAATCTACCTAACACAAGCTCCATCTTCTCTTTATAGTTTTTATTTTGGAATATTTGTTTGTACTCCAAGAAAGAAGGCTATACACTATGTTCCTACTATGGACCATTACAAATTAGAACTTCTGTTCCAATCACAACAGGCCAGAAAAATAAGCCTGGGATAAGAGGTAATACCCGAACCTAGAATCTGCCTAGCAAGTTCTAGAAAACAGCAGCATTCGTGCTTACAAAGGGAGCCATTTAGGCAACTAAATCAAGCCATTACACAACTTTACTATCACTGCCTGATTTGTGCTCTATGTTTGGGTCTTTGGAAAGATGGCTATATCCTCATTTCCTTTGCCGAATTTCTGTTTTTCATTGTCTTTCATGTTCTTGATTTTGGCCAGCAGCATTCCCATTTCATACTTCATCTCTCCCTTTAGTTGTTCCATGCTTTTCTCTTCTAACTTAAAAATTCTTCTATTCCTTTCCAGCCATTTACTATAGAAGAGCATGTTTAGCATGGCTTTATTTGCTACCTGAATCATACTTGGACCCGCAAAGATTCTCAGAGCATGGGTTAGTACAATAGGGAGAGGCCCAGAGAATTTCTGGATCCTCAATCTGTCGCATAAGAACCACAGTAATTCTTTTGTAATATGACATTCAAAAAAGAGATGATATAGTGTTTCTGCATCATTTTTACAAAAGACACAAGTGTTATCCATTTGCATCCCAAATTTTATCAGCCTATCATTTGTATTCAGTCTTCTATGGCATATAATCCATGCTACGAAACTATGTTTAGGCCTAGATAGTTTGTTCCATACTAGGTGGTGTCAAGTCACATCAGGAGAGGTAGAACTTGCTATACATGTATATGTTTCTTTTGTGTGGAAAGGCTTACCTAGGCCTATCCACCTTACCTGCCTTTGTTCTTCCCTTAGAGTGTGCTACTTGAATTTTTGTGCTGTTTGCACAATTTTCTTTGTCACCCATAGGATTTTGCAATGTACCTGCACTCTAAATAGGCTTCTGCCTTTCAAAAAATATGAGTGGATTCATTGGATCCAAAGAGATTTCTTAGCCAGAATAATGTCCCAGTCCTGGGATAAGATCATAACTATATTGTTTTCCACAAATTTCCTCAAGCCTAATCCCTCTTTCTTTTTAGGTTCACATATTTTATCTCAGGCAATTGGTGCTTTTTTGAGGGTTCTTTGCCAGCTCACAGAAAAGTTCTACAATTCCCTTTAATGTCTTTAACTACTGATTTTGGGAAGATGAAAATTCTAACCTAATAATTTGTCATTGCGGCCGGTCCGGTCCGGTCCGGTTCTAATAACTATGGTTGTTAGCTAGTAGCTACGGCCAGTGGCTATTAGCTAAGGGTAAAATGGGGTCATAATTCATATGACCTTGTTAAAATTTTTTTATTGTTAAATATTATTTTAGATTTTGAAATTAAAAAATGATCATATTTAATTTTTAAAAAATTAAAATGATCCCTCTAAAATTAAAAATATAGAGTATATATTCCCACACAATATAATATTTTGATAATTGTATCCTCTTAATATTTTTTATGAATCCACCCCTGGCTACTGTCACTGACTACTGAATGCTGTCTATTAACAGCCTCTATCTTACTCTTTGTTTATATTTTTATCTTGTTCTTTCTTGTTGGTTTCTTCTTGCTGCGTTTTTTTTTTGTTACTGGTCTCTTGCTATTGAATATTATTATCAAAGCTAACATGTTAACTTGCATTATGCAAGCATGGAAAAGATATTTAAAGGAGAAAATTTGTCTCTGTGAGATGAAGAAGAAGAGGTGTTGGTGGATCGTAGTGATGATCAGATAATGTTTGATGTGTTTGTTTTGTTCAATTTGGATGAAATCATGTAACTTGATTGATGTTACCAATTATGTATACATGGGAACATATTATTTTTGTTTCTCAGGTTGTATGTGTAACATCAACGTTGGCGGTAAATGTTTAAATTATGTGACTTTAAAATTGTTTTTTCTGACCGAACCAAACTAAAATCAAATCAAATTGATCGATTTGATTCAGTACAATTTTTCTAATTGCATAGTTCAGTTTAATTTAAAAAAATAGAACCGATGTAGAATAGTTTGGTTTTTTTAAGTAAAACTGAACCAAGTCGCACCGTTACATTCCTACCTAAGAGTAATGGTCCACTTTGATCGAGAAGAAAACAAAAAAGAGATCAAGAAAATATTTAGAGATAAAAAAGAGGAAATATAAGAATCAATTAGGATTTATGATGATGCTTATTAAAAGAGTATTTTAAATAATAAATAAAATAAATACACATCAATAATATAATTAAAAATCAGAATAATCAGGATCCGTTGGATGATATAAAGTCAGTGAATTTTAATTATCTAATTTACATATTCGATGCGATTTTCATTTGATTCACCTCTAGAGTAAAATCCAAACAAATAAAAAAATCAAACGACCCAACTTTTTTTTTTGCTTATGGGAAAACTTTTAAACTAAAGAAAAACACAAATCTAATAGGGGTTATGAGATATGAGATGACATCTTCCATAAGTTAGGTAAGGAATCGGGCAAAATAACATAGTTTTGCTTTTTTTTTTTCATTATAAGGTTTTATTATGTTTATAGCATAGTTTTAAACACAACAAAATCTAAAAAATAAAAAAATATAAACCATAAACCCTAAAATCCTAAACCTTAAGGGTATGAAACCCCTAGAAAACCTTAAACCCACAAAACCCTAAAATTTGAAATTTTTAAAACTTTAAAATTCTATAATCCTAATATTCTAGCATGCTAGAAACCTAAAATCTCTCAAACGAAAAAAGAAAATTAGCAAAACTATGTAATTTGATCCGATCTTTTACCTAAGAGATATGAGATGTGCTCCCATACCCCATTTTCCCAATTAATATGAAAAATTGAGAATAAATAATGGTTTCAAATATCAGTGAATTAACATCACGGCGAAGACCGGATATATTGACTCAGATACATGTTGATTGATATAGTTACAGTGTTGTACTAGTCAGCAGTACAATCTAATGGCAGAATGTGGCGCCCAAGACGCTGTTGCACACCGACGAGCTCACTGGCTTTTTGGTGGCCGGAGAAATCAGACTGACGCCCTTCATGGTTACTCCGCAAGGAGCCAGTTTGCTGCAGAAAAAGTTTCCGACCAATTTGCTTGGAGTTGTGCCCTTGATGTTGGCAAATGTTACCTTGTCAATCTTCACATTCGACAGCTGTCTCACATTCACAAATAATACTCTCAGTTTAAGATTTATTCGAATTTCTGATGCTGCAGAATTTGATGAATTCAGCTATGAGTTTCACGTACCACACCGCCGAACATTTGATCAATGTTGATGGGATTTTGCACGTTGGTCATCTGGATGCCATCCACATTGATGTTTAATATCTTCATCGGCACCACTGTGCGACCTGTCTTGATCTTGAATCCATGCTTGGTGTCGATCAGCTGGGTACCTTTTACGATGACACCAGTAATATCCTTCTCCGTGTCCAAGCGTCGTCCGGCGCTGACTCCGACACTGTCCGACGACATTTCACATAGAATGAGTACGTACTACGTAGGAACAAACAATTGAAGCTTAACTTGTTTCATCATGTTTTTAATATATATATATATATATAAGAGTACCTGATGCCATCTCCTCCTTTGCAAGTCACTCCATCGACGTTGACGTTGCTGGATCCGTACCCCACCGAGACACAGTCCTCGCCGGATTCGATGTAGTTCTTGACCACATTGACGAAGCTCGAGCGAGAGACGTGAACTCCATCGGTGTTGGGGCCAAGACCGCCGTTGGTCAGGATTTTGACTCCTGTAATTGTGACTTGCTGGCTGTCTGTGACGTAGAAGTGGTACGCTTTGCTGTTGGTCGAAGTAATGCCTTGGATAAGCACATTCTTGGTCTTCTCCAACTTGAAGGTCTGCGCCAGACACAGTTACGAAAAACAAAACATTCATGCATTTGATTCGGTTGTTTAACATATGTTAATGTTTTTAAGACTCGTGGCAAATGTTTCATATGATGTACCGAAGCTGCAAGGACGCAGTCAATATTGGTGGGGCAATCATCAAATTTCCAAGCCTCCTGGCCGGCGCCATCGAATGAACCGGTCCCGATGATCTGAACGCCGTCTACATTGTAAAGAGTGAACCAAGCAGCCAAAGGGAACTCGCTGGAGTCCTTGGGCGCCTTCAGGTTGCCCTCCACATTGACCGTCATTTTGCCGCCGCATGGGCCTTGGAAATTGACCTCACCGACACGAAACTCGCCTTTCGGGACCAAAACCGTTGCCCCTCCCTTCACGGCACAGGCGGCATTCCATGCCCTGTTGAAAGCCTGCCCATATAGCCAGTAACTCAGTAACGTGCATATCAAGTTTAGCGACGAATTACAGCTTTGATCATATTTTTGTAGAGATTATTTTTACCAAGCCATTTTCTTTCCCATTAGGCTTGGCGCCATACTTGGTGACATCAAAAACTGGACCGCCGGCGGGTTGAAGGCCTCGGCCGCTGGCCTCAGCCCCGAAAGAAATCAAAGCTGAAATTCCGAGAATAATGAGGATAGCTTTGGCCACAAAATTGTTTCTTTGAGGAGTCATTTTTGTGGCCAATAACAAATCAATTATACTAAATCGAATCTAATAAATTAGTTTCGAATGTCACAATGATCAATCCATTTATAACCACCATTTTCGATATAATTTTAGTCTCCTCTATAATTAGATCACAAACTGCTAACCTCATGGGCTTCGAAACCCTAAAACTAGTGATGCAGACTCTTTCGAAGTCCTTTGACTAGAAAGTGAATCCTTTGCTTTCTTTTAGGCCTTGAGTTTTGAAACCATAATTTACCAAAAATGCAATGTCTTCTTGACCAGCAATGTAGTACAAAAAAATGTCTCTTTTTTGATAAATAAGTTCAAAAGATGCATACATCTAATAGTTTTTCTTAATTAATCTCTTATATCACCAATCGACTTATCACCTTTTTATAAATCATTAATTTACTGATTATTTAATTGTTTTGATAAGTTAAGAGAGTATTTCTGAATTTAAAATAGGAGTGATAGTGAAGGAAAATGGAGGATTGAGTTGTTTATGAGTTTTTTTAAGAAGGGTGTTGGGTGGATTTGGAGGGATTTGGAAGAAGGAAACCCTCCTTCCTTTCCACCCAATTGAGGAGGATTTGAAGGGAATTGGTGTCAAAAGACCATAATATCCATGTTCTTTTATTTTTTAATCAATTAAATTTTTGTGTATAGGGTTATTTTATTTTTACTCTTATCCTTCTAAATCCCTTCTAAATCATCTGTTTTTTTTTCCACACTCTAATCCTTCTATTTCTTTTCCTTTATGGTACATTTGGTAACAACATGTGTATTAATAGTAACCGGACAAATAATCTCATCTATTTTGGTGAGATAAATAATCCTGACTTTTAAAGCTAAAGTTTATCTTTTAAAAATTATTAATATTTATTCTAAGTTGAACCAAACATGTTAAAAATATTATTAATTATCTAATTCCACATTTAATCTCATTTACTTTCTAAATAAATACTTCCATTCTCTTTCTCTCCACGAGCAAAGGAAAGGAAAAGATAGTTGGGCTGGGCTGGGTTGAGCCTAGTAAGTGGAATTGATATGTGAGCCCGAGGGTGTACCGGTAGTTCGAATGCCGTCACATATTTGATCCGCCCGCCATCTTGTTCAAACCCGAGTCTTCGTGGTCGTCGTCCAAACCCGACCCGGAAATCATCGTGTCCAAATCCGAGTCGTCGTGGTGGTCATCTCCATCTTCTTCTCCCTCTGTCAAAATCTTTCTGAATCTCATCCGACGTTATCGCTATCGACGCCGATCACTGACACATCATCATCACTTCATCAGCGGCGCCGCACTGTGTTCGAAAATTGACCGATGATGATGCACCAGCCGTCCAAACCGCGCCGGAAAGTGGTCCCGGCGCCGACCGCGAACGGCGCCGAATCAGCCGACAAGCTCGATCTACTCCTCTTGTCCTCCGCGATCTGCAACGGCGAGGACATCGGCCCCTTCGTCCGCAAAGCCTTCGCGTCCGGAAAGCCCGAAACCCTACTCCAGCACCTCCGCCATTTCTCCCGATCCAAGGAGTCTGAGATCGAGGAGGTCTGCAAAGCTCACTACCAGGACTTCATCCTCGCGGTGGACGACCTCCGATCGCTTCTCTCTGATGTCGATTCGCTCAAGTCTGCGTTATCGATGTCCAACTCGCGGCTCCAATCCGTAGCTCAACCGCTTTTAGCCTCGCTGGATGCGTTCGTGGAGGCCAGGAACGTCAGCCAGAATGTCAATCTGGCGCTGAGCTCGGTGCGGACGTGTTTGAACCTGATCGAGATCTGCTCGCGAGCGAATTCGCATCTGTCGAGTGGGAATTTTTACATGGCGTTGAAGTGTGTTGACTTGCTTGAGACTGAGTTGCTGGATAAGACTCCGTCGTCGACGATTAAGCGGATGTTGGAGCGGAAGATACCGGAGATCCGATCGCATATTGAGCGCAAAATCAACAAGGAGTTTGGCGATTGGCTGGTTGAGATCCGATTTGTCAGTCGGAATTTAGGGCAGGTTGCGATCGGACGTGCTTCTGCGGCTCGGCAGAGGGATGAGGAGCTGAGAATGAAGCAAAGGCAGGCTGAGGAGCAGAGTCGGCTCAGTTTGAGAGACTGTGTTTACTCCTTGGAAGAGGAGGAAGATGAGGATTTGGTGAGTGGATTTGCGGATGATGGTGGAGATGGTTATGGCCAGGGTAATGGGGGTACCAATTCACTAGGGTTTGATCTGACTCCTCTATATAGAGCTTATCATATACACCAGACATTGGGTGTGGAGCAGAAGTTTAAGCAATACTACTTTGAGAATAGGAGGCTTCAATTGACATCAGACTTCCAGGTATCATCCATGACTCCATTTCTGGAGTCTCATCAGACATTTTTCTCTCAGATTGCAGGGTTCTTTATTGTTGAAGATAGAGTGTTGAGGACTGGCGGCGGGTTAATTACAAAGTTTGAAGTTGAGAACTTGTGGGAAACTGCTGTGAGTAAGATGTGTTCTGTATTAGAGGATCAGTTTTCTAGGATGCAGACTGCGAATCATTTGTTGTTGATTAAAGATTATGTTAGCTTGCTTGGAGTGACGCTGCGTAGATATGGGTACCCTGTGGATGCATTGCTTGAAGTTTTGAGCAAGCATAGAGATAAGTACCATGAGTTGTTGCTGTCTGATTGTAGCAAACAGATAACGGAAGTGCTTTCAGCTGACAAATTTGAGCAGATGTTGATGAAAAAGGAGTACGAGTATTCCATGAATGTTCTGGCTTTTCAGTTACAAACATCGGATATAATACCTGCATTTCCTTATGTTGCACCGTTTTCTTCTACTGTGCCAGATTGTTGTCGTATAGTTAGATCTTTTATTGAGGATTCTGTCAGTTTCATGTCTTACGGCGGGCATCTTGACTTTTACGATATTATTAAGAAATACTTGGATCGGCTTTTGGGGGAGGTGTTGGATGGGGCTCTGCTGAAGCTTATAAGTACTTCTATCCATGGTGTTTCTCAAGCAATGCAGGTAGCTGCAAATATGACAGCCTTCGAGCGTGCTTGTGATTTTTGCTTTCGTCATGCTGCTCAGCTGTCTGGGCTTCCTTTGAGGATGGTGGAGCGTACCAAGAGGAAGTTTCCATTGACAACTTCACGGATCGCTGCTGAAGAGATGTTGGCCACTCTGCTCAAAACAAAGGTTGACGGGTTCATGATATTGCTTGAGAATGTCAACTGGATGGCTGATGAACCTTCTCAAAATGGAAATGAATATGTGAATGAATTGTTGATCTATTTGGAAACTCTAGTTTCCACGGCTCAGCAAATATTGCCTGCTGATATATTGAAAAGAGTTCTACAGGGCGTGCTATCTCACATATCAGAGAAGATTGTTGGGGCACTCGTCGATGATTCAGTCAAGAGGTTTAACGTTAATGCGCTGATAGGACTCGACGTTGATGTCCGTTTGTTGGAGTCATTTGCTGATAATCTAAGTCCATTAATCGCAGAGGCAGATGCTGGTCAGTTAAAATCATCACTTGCTGAGGCGAGGCAGTTAGTTAACTTACTTCTGAGCAATAATCCAGAGACCTTCCTTAATCCAGTAATCAGAGAGAGAAGTTACAACAAGCTAGACTACAGAAAAGTTGTCACGGTTTCTGAGAAATTAAGAGACCCTTCAGAACGCCTTTTCGGTACTTTTGGAGGAAGAGGAGCCAAGCAGAATCCAAAGAAGAAGTCTCTCGACACATTGATAAAAAGACTCCGGGATGTTAGCTAACTGGTACAAAGCTATACTTTAAAACTCTAGTTCTTTACCGCTCCAATTTGTTGATTGTTAGGGATAGCATAGTGACATATCACTGTTTTCGTATCCATGCTAGTTTACTCATCACGTTTGGTTGACTTTTATCTTGTTTGTACTTTCTGATTTGCTTTCATTGAGTGTTGGGCTCACTTTGTTCCATTTGTATATGTTTTGCTGTGATGAAGTTAATAGAACAAATAATATTTTGATGGTTTGCCCCCAATAGTCATATCGCTGTAAAAAAAGATTAGTGCAACTGGTAAGTGTGTGCCTTTTGATTTCAAATGGTACGTGTGTAGTTTAAGTTAATTGCGGTTAATTTCATTATCATAAGGATGGGGATATCCCATTATGTAGATGTGTCAAGCTAGATTTTCGTTACGAAAATCGCTGCGTGGTATGTTCTTATTATTGCCTGGTGATTATTTGATTTTTTCCCAATAATGTTGTCGCTAGAAAAGAGTAGTTTAACTGTTTTTATTTGTTTTCAAATGCTTTATTTGATATCTAAAGTTAACGGTACTTGTGTGGTTCAAGTTAATGGTGGCCAAATTTATTATCATGAGGATGAGGAGGCCTAATTCATGGATGATTAAGCTAGAATAATATCCATTATGCAAGTCACTGCAAATGATATGTTCTAAATAGTGTGGTGTCTATTCCTTACAGGAAAGAAAGGCCCAAGTCATGAAGATGCCACATGATTCTGTCCTTTGAGACTTGGAGTAAATAGGAAGTAGTTTTTTCTGGATTTAGAACTCAGATCAGTGATGCAAATATGTCATCTGTGCAGGTTTTGAAGTTAATTGATATGCTAAGGCTGAGTGATGCCTTTTTATGTTACATTTGGATAAAAAGTCATGAATGTTATTTGCGCAGCTGAACCGAAATTCATTTGCAGCTGCTGCTGTGACTTGTGTTGTTCGTTGCTGTAAACTTATATTTAACTCATCCTCTTCAGACAAAGACGGGGCCTTGTAGTAGTACGAGATTTTTCAATTGTTCATCACCCTGGTCGTTTCAGTTATTTACTATTTTGAGTTGACAATAGTCTATGAATCAGCACTCTCTAGTAAATCTACTACACCATGAAATAATAGGACTTTTTTATATAAGGGTTTCTTTTTTGAAATTATTTTCCAATTGGTCTTTTTTTCAAAAAGTTTATCGAAATGGTTTCTTTTGATCAACCATCTTTTAAAATAGCTGTTTCATAAAGTTCAATTGCGTTTTCAAACGATAGGTGAAGACGGTACTTGTATAATCTGGATGAGCACCCATTTAAAATTGGTATTGGAATGGGGTCAACTGTTGTTTCAAAATATGGTTGGATCTCAAAATTTAACGTCGATTTAAAATCATGATTGACTATTGTCAAATATCAGTTTCAAACCGTAGTTGTCACGAAAATTAAATTACTCTTCATCCGTGTTAAACTGGTGCTCATACACATGTGTGCTGATGGACCTCGTGACGGTCGTTTAAAATTGCAGTTTGACTTTATCAGACCGCTGCTGAAAAACTTTTTGGAAAGGGAGTATAGTGAAAAATGTTTTTTTTTAATGAAAAAACCTAAATGAAAATAAAAATCTAATACTGGTGAGTAATCGTGTGTTTCATCACTTCACTCTTTGACACCAGCGAACCAGTTTGGGCCTTTCAAATAGCGGGCTTGGTGACAGCCCATTCAAAATGCGGGCCGTTATAAGCAAATCGGGAACAGGTAGGTTTCGTCACTTCGGCCGAGCCCGAAAGAGAGCTTCAGAGATCGAACGTGAACGAAGAGACGATGACAGCAGCAGAGGTCGACATCGGAACCGGCGCCGGCACCGAAACCGCGACCGCGACCGCGACTGACAGTCCTCCCAACATGACCATATACATCAACAACCTCAATGAGAAGATCAAACTCGACGGTATTTCATACATAACTATGTCACGAATTTCCTTCTTTTAAAAGGAGTTTATCAATTATCTGGTCGACGGAGTTTTGATTTCTGAGCCTCGAAATTCGCAATTGAATCCGCAGAACTGAAGAAGTCGCTGCACGCTGTGTTCTCCCAGTTCGGGAAGATTCTGGAGGTTTTGGCATTCAAGACTTTGAAGCACAAAGGCCAGGCTTGGGTTGTTTTCGAGGAGGCTGCTTCCGCTGCCAGTGCTCTCAGGCAAATGCAAGGTTTCCCTTTCTACGACAAGCCTATGGTTGGTCCTCACATTCCATATTTTCCTTTCCTTATGCTCATTCACAATTCATGTATTTTAATTTCATTTCTCTGGTAAACAAAATACGTAGTCCTGGCCTTCAATCTTAGTATGAGACTGGTAGTAATTAGTCGTGAGATTTCTAGCTAGATTTGTACTGTTTGAATTGCTGAGGATGGTAGAATTAGTGGCATTGTGTATGGCAATAATCTGCCTTGAGATTCTGCAAGTAAGCATCTTCGAAGCACACAATAGCGGTGGTCTGTGGACTCTGAGAGCTAAAATCGAACTAAGGATTTTAAAAGATTATGTGCCACCAGATACATGTGTAGTAGAAAGACACGAGAATGAGTTTATCAGTGGTATATATTGAATGTGTTTGATATGTGTCTACTTTTAGGTCATTTACCTGATCGGATATGTCTTAGGTTTAAGTTTTTTTTTTGGTATCTGTTTTAAATAGATAATGATTGTGCGATTGCTAGAAGCTCAGCGAGTATACCATCTCTATTGATTCAGAGAATACAATATGCAAAGACTAAGTCTGATATCATCGCCAAGGCTGATGGAACTTTTGTTCCAAGGGAGAAGCGTAAGAGGCACGAAGAAAGAGGTATCATCCTTTATTATTCTACACACTTGTTCAGGGTTTGTCACATGTTCATTGCACTACATCCGCTAAATTCTGTTGAACTCTACCTGAGGTAATAGAGTTTTTTGTTTTTCAAGTAATAGGCTCCATGTGCTTCTACAAAAACTACTGTGGCATACAATTTTTTTTTATGAAACTGGGACCTGCTTGATTGAAATATTATATCCTGTCCTTCTTGCAGCTGGAAAAAAGAAAAGGGAGCAACAAGAGGCAATGCAAGCCGCTTTGGGTCCTGCATATGCTGGTGCTTATGGACCTATGCCTTCTGTAAGTACTCGTTCCTTGGGATTATTTACTTGGACTTACAACATTTGTCACATAACCGGCAATTGCTAGTTTTGGACAGGAATGCACTTCATTTTAGGCAGTGAGTTCAATTGAGTTAATTACCTGAGAGGGTCATTACTTAGTGTGCGAGATCTTAGTTCGCAATCTCTTTTCCCTTTTCCTCACTGTTGTTAGGATCCTTGTGCTGCTTCTTAGGCCAATTTACTCTAGTGCGAGTTGAATTCAATTATACTCCAGTTACTTTAGCACATTTGTTTGCCTGCCTCCTGTCCACAGTAACTTGTCTGCATGTTTGTCACAAGAATTTGTTTAGCAATTGACATTTACTTGATTGTTCTCTCTTTTCAATGCTGACAGCTGTCACAAGTTCCCTACATGGGTGGTGTAAGGCCTATTCTACCAGAGGCACCCGCTCCTCCAAACAACATTCTCTTTATCCAAAACCTTCCTCATGACACAAGTCAAATGAGGCTCCAAATGCTGTTCTGCCAACATGTCGGGTTCAAGGAAGTGAGGATGATTGAAGCGAAGCCAGGAATAGCGTTCGTGGAGTACAGCAATGAGATGCAAGCCACTTTCGCCATGCAGGTGCTGCAAGGGTACAAAATTGGCGATAATCCTATGTTGATCTCTTACGCCAAGAAATAAAAAAAAAAGCACCTGTGCTACTAAGTGCTTCTTGGATTAGTATAGTTTATGCTAAGTTCAAAACAGTGACAAAATGAAAATATATTGTAACTTGCTTGCTCGTTTGTGACTTTCTTTGCTCCAAAAATTTGCTTAACTTTCTTTTTGGATTGACAATGATTATGCAAAGTTTTCCAGTCATTACTACAGGCACTCGTTTCGTTAAATCTTGTGGCACAATGACATACATGAATTCGGAAAAACTATCTCATAACAATGCCTGCATCCTCTCCAGTTCAGTATTATGCTTTTCCAGTCGGGTGGTTTTCAGCTCCATCCAAGAAAACTATCTCATAACAATAATGCCTACACTCTCTCCAGTTCAGTATTATGCTTCTCCAGTTGGATTTTCAACTCCATCCTCCATCTCTGAATCAGCCGTTCTTGCTTCTCAATAAGTTGCTTCTTTCTTCTGAGCTCTTCCTCCATATCAGCCACCTCCTGTTTAAACATGAGAAGTTCTCAGTCAATAAATTTTCATGTTCTCTATGGCTCATTATAGAATCCATGGCAGTGTATTAGTGTAGGCCAAATAGCCATACAAAAAATCAGATTAATATGACACTCATTGAAGGTAGTCTATACATCACCTTCGCCAGTATATCAGCTTTTGTAGGCTGTTCCTCCCGTTGAAGGCTGTGAAAGTAGAGATGAAGCTTCTTCGCTGCCTCCATAAAGTCTCTAGCATGCCTCTCCACATCAACTGAACCAAACACAATCAAAACTATAAACACACAACCATGCTGAAAGCATAAGCTCATCAAGATTTTAGCACATAATTGACCACTTCCACACATCAACAGCAGAAACGAACACCACCCAATCAACCAAAATTACTGAAATTCCTGAATTGAGGACTGCAACTGGGAATCTAAAAGCCTCACTATCCACCTCAACAGATATTCAACTTAATAAAAATTTATAACCAAAGCATCAAGCTTTAAACAAGCACCGAGCAAGTCAACCAGACCTAGAAAATGGAGGCTCTAATAACCTAAAGATTAGAACTTGAGAAGACCCATTGTTTCAAAAATTGATTATCTAATCTTACTTTGATGAGAAGGATGAGCTGATCGATCAATCGCCTGCAGCTCCCTCGCCGGCAAGCACGAGAGCAAGGCCGCCTCCATCGCCATCACGTGCGCGATCATATCCTCCCCAGCCGCAGTCGCCGTTGACACGACCTGACCCTCCACCGCGTTTTGCTGACTCTCCGCCATTTTAACCCAAAGCTGCGAAGAAATTAGGTCACAACGCACAACTGAAGACGATGAAGAAGAGACATGAGAAAGTAAAACTTTTTGTCTCGACGCACGAGGGAGTAAATACTACCCTTTCTAAGCATGAGAATGTAATTTAATATAGAGATTAAACGACGCCGTCACGAACTTCGATTTTTCGGTCTTCAATCGTGTTGAGCACTGAACTGCGACAACCTCGTCTTCTTCTGGTCTGTCTTTCCTTCCCTCGCTCTTGAAAATCATTTAAAAACCCCTTTACGAGATCCTGAAGCGGAGCAAAAATGGCGTCCAAGATGAAGGTAGACGAGCTCCGAGGCGAGCTGGAGCAGCGAGGCCTTGCCACCACTGGAACCAAACCCACACTGGTATGTCCCAAAGTCCATCTACCCTCCGTTTGCTTGATTTGATTTGTAATTTACGAATCTGGGGTTGGACTATTGATGGGCTGTCTCCGAAAGGTGCGGAGACTTGAGGCGGCATTGAGGAAGGAGAAGAAGGAAACGGAAGCTGTTGATGGGGTTTGCGAGGCTTCGACCAGTAAGAAGAGGTCTAGAGAGGAGTTGAAAGATGGAAATGAAGGTTAGAAGTTCCAAACAGTTCAATTTTTTTGTATGTTAAATTAAATATTTGATTTTTTTTCATGAAAGGATGATTTGAACTTCGTTTCTGTTTGCTGGAGTTGAGAGAATTGATTGTGATTGATTTTAAGTTAGTTGAAAAACGTAGCTGATGTTTTGAGTTTGATCAACATCTGGATGCTCGGCGTCTTGTTGATAGTGGAAGAAGAGGATGTGAAGAAGAAAGAGAAGTTGGTTGTTGCGACTAAGAAGGGCGCTGCTGTGTTGGATCAATGGCTTCCGGATGACATCAAAACACAATACCATGTCTTGCAAAAGGTCGAACAGGATTATAAACTGATTTCAACAGGATTGAGTTGCTAAGTTTCTACGTGAGGATACTATTTTTGTTTTGTAGTTTTAAGTGACTGTTTCTTGGTGACTTTGTGATAGCAGGGCGATGTGATATACGACGCCATGTTAAACCAAACAAATGTCGGAGACAACAATAACAAGTTTTATGTCATACAAGTTCTGGGTAAGACACACTCATATACATGTTCTCATATTATATATTATTACACCAACTAATGCTTGCCAGCTTCGTATAAAAAATTGACCAAATGTCGCACTGAAGCATTTTACAATGTTGGATTCATTTGGAATATGCAACGTATAATTGGTTTGATTTTGGTACTGATTACTCTTGATGTAATTGCAGAAGCTGATGATGGATCAAGATTCATGGTTTATAATAGATGGGGTAGAGTTGGAGTTAAGGGTCAAGATAAGCTGCAACTATTTACCTTTGTAGATAGTGCCATCCAGGAGTTCGAAGGCAAGTTTTATGCCAAAACAAAAAATCACTGGTCAGACAGAAATGACTTCGTCTCGCACCCGAAGAGCTATACTTGGTTGGAAATGGACTACAGCAATAAAGACACAGACCTGGCTCTAGCCGTGAGTTATTTATTTATGTTAGCTCCAATTTGATTGAAGCGAGATCAGTTTAATATCACTAGCTGCCTTTCTGCATATATTCGGTTGCCGGCTTAATTTAATTTCTTCTGAGGTATGCATCTATGATTTCAGGAGAAGCCCTTGCCTGCAGTAAGCAATGAACCTCATCAAACGAAACTGGAGTCTCGTGTTGCGAAATTTATTTCACTTATTTGTAACGTCAGTATGATGAAGCAACATATGATAGAAATAGGTGAGTTCTTTTGCAAGATGATGCAACATTTTAGTTCCCGTTACATTAATTTTATTATCAGAAACTGATTTATTGTGTGAGTATTATCTCAAAGATAGGGGATTAGCCTCATTAATGGATTCAAATATTCCACTGAATTAAATAATATAATAATTTGTCTATTTTCAGTCTATGCAATCTCATCTCTTCTATTTTCAGGATATAATGCTGAGAAGCTGCCACTGGGAAAACTAAGCAAAACAACTATACTGAAGGTTAGTGTAGACTGTAGACTACTGATAAATGGAAATTTTAGTTCCCGTATATCACCATTTCCGCTGTAAACTGTATTTAGCTGACTATGCTGAATTTGTTTTTTGTAATATTTATACTATAAAGCCTTCAGGTGTTTATAATTTCCCAGTTGGCTGTTTTGTTTCTTACTTTTGTAGGGATACGATGTCCTAAAGAGGATTGCTGACGTGATTGGTCAGTCAAATCGGAAGATGCTTGAAGAACTTAGTGGGTGAGTTAATTTTGGATTTGATACTGACCTCAGTAAAAGAAAAATGGCAAATCAGTAGGCTTTCTATGTATATACTTCTTCTATGTGCTTCTACGGGTTTTTAACTAAGACTTCATATAAAGTTAGAAGCTGATACTCATGACGGATTTCTGTGGCAGAGAGTTTTACACTGTCGTCCCTCATGATTTCGGTTTCAAGAAAATGCGTGAGCCTCACTCTCCCTTCGTCATTTTTTTTGTTTTATTTTGGTATTTGGGTTATTGGTCGCTGAGAACATCTACATGGCAGGTGAATTTGTCATCGACACCCCGCAAAAGCTGAAATCGAAGCTCGAAATGGTGACTCCCTCGCTCTACTAAAGTTCAATGGCCCATTATGCTGCATAGTAATAGTATTAAAGCTTTCATTTAGCTGAAAATGTACCGTATTCTCTTTATTCAAGGTCGAAGCCTTGGGCGAAATAGAGCTGGCCACCAAATTGCTGAAAGAGGACAGCAATCAGGTAGTTTCTCCATCCTCGCCTGTCAGGACTCTATCGGAGTATCAACCATTTGGAATTTGTGAAGAAGCATCTCGAAAAAAAATCCACTCTTTCTAATTCTACGTTTGATGTATCAGGAAGATCCTCTCTATTCCCATTATCAACGTTTGCATTGTGAGCTCACTCCCCTGGAAGCCAACTCTGATGAATTTTCCACGGTATTCACTGGATTTATATACAACTACAATTGTTGAATTTATTTTGAATGTGAGGTTGATGCTCATGGCAAAATCTTATCAAAATTGTTAATGAGGATATGTAATATGTATCATACTTTTTTTTTGCATTGTCAGATCGTTCAATATATGCGGAACACTCACGCGAAAACACATTCAAACTACAAAGTTGATATACTTCAGATATTCCGAGTGTCAAGAGAGGGCGAAGCCGAACGATTTTCAAAGGTAACAATAACTCACTACCTTCACTGTACCTTCATTTTTCATCTCTTAGCTGAGTACTCTAGAAGATTGTTGAGGCTATTTTCCTTCCAAATTTCCAAACTGCGTCTCCGTGCAGTTCTGCAATGTGAAGAACAGGATGCTTCTATGGCATGGCTCGAGGCTCACTAACTGGACCGGAATCCTATCTCAAGGCATTTTTTTCTCCCTTAACTTTCACAAGCACAATTAGAATTTTCGTAGCGCTTAAATACTTGCGGTGTTAAAACAGGCTTGAGAATCGCTCCGCCTGAGGCTCCAGTGACCGGGTACATGTTTGGAAAGGGCGTATACTTTGCTGATATGTTCTCCAAAAGCGCTAACTATTGCTATGCGAATAATTCTGTCACCTCTGGCGTCCTGCTATTATGCGAGGTTGCGCTCTGCCCTAACATGGAAATTCAGATTAATTTGGCTTCTCTGGATTATCTTTCTTCTCCTAATACTGAATCTGCCTGATTATCATTCTTGCAAATGTAGGTTGCTCTTGGTGAGATGGAGGAGCTTCTGCAAGCAAATTACGATGCTGACAAATTGCCTGCAGGAAAACTAAGGTTCCCATTCTTTAAATCTTTTGGTATCTTTCCACTTTCAGGAAAATCTAGCAATCAAGTTAATACTATCCGGAAGATGCTTAACCAGTGGTGTCCTATCTTCTGTCTGATGTCTCAAATTGCAGCACAAAAGGAGTTGGGGCAACTGCTCCGGACCTCTCAGAGGCCAAGGCTTTCGACGATGGCACCATAGTTCCACTCGGGAAGCCAAAACAATCAAGTTCCAAGGTCCGACCTCCTTCACTCACCTAAATAAATCTCCTCGTTATTAATTTTTCACTGGCATGAAAGCAAAGTGAACCTCGTTTGATGAGCGTTTCTTTTGCAGGGTAGCTTATTATACAACGAGTACATAGTCTACAACGTCGACCAAATCCGCATGCGCTACTTAGTCCACGTAAACTTCAACTTCAGGAGATGACCTCAGCCGAGCCCCGCCTCTCCTTCCAAGTTCCAACTCTGACTGGCGCCCACATCTTGAATGTCATTCTCCCACTATTTCGTTCCCCTGGTACATCTTTTTGCACCAAACATGAGTGCTGGAAAACTCAGATTGTAGAGATCATATTCACTTTGAAATTTGGAAAGGTTTATCCTTTATAAATGTAACTCATGTCAGCTGCAGCTCTTAAGAGCTTGTTTATTAGTTTTTACTGTCTGAACCTTAAAAACAATCTGTAGAATCTGAATGAAAACTTCAGATAATTATTGTTCAGAATTTTTATTTGGGCAGTTGGAAATGACCCAGGTGAACAAAATTGACGTAAAAAACATCATGCATTTCAACCATTTTCGCATCACATGCTAGAGCGTAGAGACATTATCCTTCACCGCTCAAGCAAGCGCACCGGCAGCCACGCCGCTTCGGTTCCCACTGCTACACTTCTTAGTAACAAACCTGAAAACCAAACCAAACATCAGAACACAGAATCAAACACAAAACCATGCTAGCAAGACTGCCTCAAACTACTGGACGAGTTACCTGAAGAAGTCCCTCCACATCAACTCGCTCATGACACTCCCCGCTCCGCCACCTCCACCGCCTTCATGTCGCTTCACTTCATCCAACACGGCCTTAGCGGACACACACCCAGTAGCCAGCCATGGATTCAACTTGCTCAAGAAATTGGCACCATGCACAACACTCTCCTCATTCTTCCGACTCTTCTGGATGAACTCAGCCACAACGCTCTTCACCTTCTTTTGGGCCTCGTCTTCTCCACCCACCGGCCCATTAACGCTAAGGCCCGAATTCAAGCTCAAGCCCAAGTCCTTCAAACTGGGAATCTCTCCTGCGTCCACGTCACCTCTCGCTGGCTTCCCCTTCATCTGCTCCAACGCAGCGACCGTCTTCCTCGGCTTCAAGGTCGCAACTTTCGATCTGAAGTCGTCGAAGCTTGTTGGCATTGTGGGTAAATCGAACGGTAGGTCGTCTAGATGGATCAGCGTGTTGCCCCAGAACGATTTAAGCTCGACGCCTTCCTCCTTCATCGCGGCTTCAACGGCCAGCTCCGACTTGGTTTCGGGTTTGGATATCTCGCTGTGCGTGTAAACAGCTTCAGCTCCGACGGCTTTGGCCAGATGAACGAGGACTGCAGTCGGGTCGCCGACGCGGACGATCAAGTCGGAGCCTTTGGATCGGAGGTTGGCCCGGAGATTGGAGACGGCCTGGATCAGGAATGAGGCGCGGACGGATTCGGATGCCGGAGGCGAGGATTTGAAGCTCTTGGGATCGAAGCAGAAGACGGGGAGAACGGAGAGGGACTCGGCGTTGGCGGAGTTGAGGCATTCGTTGTCGTGGAGGCGGAGGTCGCTGCGGAACCAGACGATGGAGGCGCGGCGGATCGCGGCGGCGTTGGATGGATCGGAGGGGCGGCGGGGGTTGATGATGACGGGATGGTGGAGTGGGGACGCGGAGATGGAGGATTTGGAGGTGGGGGCGGGTCGGGTCGGGTTGAGGGTCAGGGAGGAGGAGACGGTGAGGGTTGAGGCCTGGGAGGGGATGGTGAGGTGTTTAGGCTGGTGGGTTTGGGTGAAAGATTGGAGCTTTGGTGAAAGGAGAAAGCTTTTTGAGGTGGTGACAAATCTGGAGAGTGAAAGTGAGATTGAAGCAGTTGCAAATGGGGATCTTGTGATCTGGGCTTGCTCATCTGCTGATTTTGAGTCTGGGGTTTTGGCGTTGGGATCCATTTTGAGATTCTTGAGGACTGAAATTTGATGTGGGGTTGGCTGAAAGTGGGGATTTTGATGTATTAGAGGATTCTTGTAGTGGAGTTGAGAGGATGTTGTTGGGGTTGATAAATGGCACCTAACTTGGTTGTAGTGCCACCACACCTTCCAGTCTTGTGTGCTCAACCGGGTCCAAGTTTCACCAACCCTCCTCCCTTTTGGTTAGGTAAGTGTGAGAGTGAACTGTGAAGTTTATGTATAAGAATCTGACGGGAGAATGGATTGAAGCAGCCTCCAATTTTTGTGTATTTGCAGATCAAAAAAGCAGGCACCGCATGTTACCTGCCGAGGCACAACTAAGCTAAGCTACCTGACTGACAGGGCCACCTAAAGTTCAGTCCATGACTTACCGATGGGCACATTCACAGAAGACTCAACCAGTCCATCACCATGAAGATGGGCAAGCAAAACATTGAGAACAGAAACAAAAATCTTACATAGGAATGCGACAATATATTGTGCTATCACCGATGCAGAATATTGGATCTATAAACAATATCATGTGAAGAGTACAGGCACTGTAATACCTGATAACCTACGAAATTGTTAAGCTAATAGCTTTTCAACAATAATTTATGCGGACATTGGTTGAGGATGCATACATAACAGAGCACTTGCTTCTTCTCATCTTCTCTTTTTTTAATATGGTTTTATGACTGCTGGTCTTTCCACTCTTCTTCTTTTTTCTTTTTCTTTTTTTAGTATGCGCACACTCTCGTTTTTAATTCTATACTTAGTTCATTTAGTTGAATTACATGCAACCCACAATGGACAGAAAACTATAAAAACTTTGAAATAAAATAAAATAAAAACTACATAAAATAATTATTTTGATTCAAAAAATTCAATCAATAAATAAATTATTAAAAATTAAAAAAAAGTAATAATGTTATTTTATTAGAAAAATAAAAAATAAAAGGACTAAAAGGGCTGAAATGCCACCTCCACTCATAAAAATAAGACACAAAACTTACAAATGTTTGTCTGCGTGGAGCTTAAATGTCTGTGCTTGGCAGTTGGCACAAGTGTCATCAATCTTCCTATCGACCAACACTCAAAATCGAGTTATTCTTGAGTCGACAGGTCCAAGACATGATCACTTTTTGAGAATTTCGACTAACTAACAATAGAGAAAATATTAAAGAATACACAAGATTTAATGAGGTTCGGCAATGTGCCTACGGGAAACAAAAGTACAGTTTTGTATTATTGATTGTGTCGTACCCTATTATATTACACTTAAAAAGTATTTATAATAGTAATTCTATCTCTATACCATACGCTGGTTTTTAGCCCCGCAACCCCAAACCCACTTAATCATCACCCACAACTATTAGTCTTGTTGTCACCTTCCACTGAGATTCAGCCCTATGTCATTTTCTACTCCAATATGAGCTATACTCAACAAATCTCCACCTTAGCGAATATCCTGCTCTTTAGGAGATAACATCCTAGGGTATCTCGCACCTCAAAATGACTTGAGCCTGCTCTTCTTGCAGCTACAAACATTCAACAAGTCCAAACAATCCTTGAACTTATTTGTAAGATTCTGCTCATTTCCCTCAGGAAGCCCAGCTAGCACCCATGTATCGTTTTTCTTCAAAATTACAACTCTTCTACCATTGCAACCATCCATTTATCTTTCTCCTAGCTAGTGATATCTCTCTGAAAGTTACCCGAATCTTCACTACTGACGTGAAGTGCGTAAGAGACCATATCTTCAAAGCCTAATCTGTCTGGAGGCTTCGCATTGGTGCATCTTCCTTTATCGCTGACCAGATTGTAACTCTGCAAATCATCTTTACTTGAGATATCAGATGTTGAAGAAGAATTATCAATTTTTTCTATTTATGTAAGCGTCTGTTCCAAATCCAACCGCACCTTCTGTTCATTCTGTTGTAACATGGAATGCTCATCAAAGACTGCATCTCTACTGATCACCACCTTCTTTGCTATCGGATCCAAAAATTTGTATCCCTTGATACCCTTCTTATATTCCAGAAAGATGCATTTTTTGGATTTTTCATCAAGTTTTGATATCTCATCACCAGGTACATGCACATAAGTAGGACAACCAAAAATATGTTATAAACTAACCGGATTACCAGTCCATACCTCATTTGTAACTTTTCCTGAAATTATATATATAATTTTTTTTAATGCATATATTTTTTTTAACCATGGGTGAGGTATTTTAAGTGGATTCGGGGGGCAGTTGCCGCTATGGACCCCCCAGTGGATCTGCCACTGCCTCCCAATGATTCTTGTGGTGATCTATTGATGACGTAGCATGTCATATTTACAGCCTCTGCTCAAAAACTTTTAGAAAGTCCTGTATTCAATCTCAAACATCTCGCCCTTTTAGTTAAAGTTCTGCTCAATATTTGTGCAACATCAGTCTGTTGTGTTGTCTTACGCATTGTGAAGTGCCTTTGAATCTCATTCTCCTCACAAAATTTCAGAAATTGTGAATCTGTATATTCTGTGCCATTATCTAACCTCAAACACTTGCTCTTTCTCCCCGTTTGGTTCTCGACCTCGGCTCTCCACAGCTTAAACTTGTCGAAGACTTTAGATTTCTGTTTCAACAAATACACTCAAACTTTTCTGGA
The DNA here is from genome assembly GCA_002312845.1 of Kalanchoe fedtschenkoi. NCBI lineage: Eukaryota > Viridiplantae > Streptophyta > Magnoliopsida > Saxifragales > Crassulaceae > Kalanchoe > Kalanchoe fedtschenkoi. The sequence goes on along the minus strand of NQLW01000044.1, from coordinate 447,109 downwards.
GAAATCATTAGTAAATGTAACATAATAAACAGATCCACACATTGATTTTTCTTTGACAAGGCCTCATACATCAGAATGCACAAAATCAAGAATCTCCTCAGTTGTGTGTTTCTAGTCTTGAAATTGACTGCTTCCCAATAACACAAAACTTACAAAATTCTAGTTAACAGCTTTTAACACCATGCAATAGATTCTTTTTATGCAATTTAGTCATACCTCGCTCAATAAGATGACAAATACATGTATGGCATAGTTTTGTGCTATCATCATGTGACTCAATAGAATGAACTCCACCTACAACAGTACTCCCTAACAGTTTATAGATATTTTATGTAGTCATCTTTCCTTTCATCACAGTCAACACACCTTTAACAACCATAATGGTTTCCTTATCTTCATCTGTCTTAGGAATACAACCATTCTTATGCAATGTACCCAAGAAAATGATATTCTTCTTCCATTCAGCACATGTCTAACATCACACAGTGTTCTCACTATCTCATCATGCCTTCTTATTTTGACTTCACCAGTACTACCAATATTGCAACATCTATCATCATCTAGACAGATAGAACCAGAATTAACTGACGTGTATGTGAAAAACAACACCATGTTGGGCGTGATATGCTAAGAGCATCCTGAATCAAGAATCCAACATATACGAACTGAGTAATTGAAACCAAAAGCATATCGTCATCGCTGCAATCAGAATCATTCTGCGCCACATTCACATACTTTGATGATTTGTCATTCTTCCCATCAATCTGCTTATTCCAAGTTGGGCAATCCGTCTTCATATATCCCGGCTCATTGTACTTGTAGAAGATAATCGTCTTCTTACCCTTTGATTTTGATCTTGATTTTCGTTTTTCATAATCATCCTTCTCAGACTTTCTTCCACGGTTCTGACTGCTCTTGACTTACAAACTGTCAGCTTGTGAAGAATTTTCTCCTGCATTCTGCTTTCGCTTGTGTTGGACAAACAAGGCTACAGTAATTTCTTCAACTTTGACAAATTCTTTTCCATACATCAGAGTGGTCACCTATTTTCGTAAGAAGGGGGTAACAAACATGATAAATTCATTGCTCGATCTTCTCCTCAATCTTCACTTTAAGCTGCACGAGATCCGTAATGATTTGATTGAAGACATTCACGTGCTGAGCCAAATCACTCTCTTCTAACATCTTTAGTCCGTACAACCTATTCTTTATATACAATTTATTCGTAAGTGATTTTGACATAAAGTGGGACACCAACTTCTTCTAGATTTCTCCTGAAGAAAACATACTCATCATGTGGTACCTAACCTCATCCGCCAAACACAGTCATATCGTTGTTGCAGTTCGTTGCTGCATATTCTCTCAATCCTCATCTTTCATTGATTCAGGCTTCGCAGATTTCAAAGCTTTCAGAATCCCTTGCTGCGCTAACAGATCCTTCACCCTTGTCTGCCACAATCTAAAATTACTACAATCATTGAACTTGACCACTTTGAATTTAGCACTCGACATAGTCATCTCAACCTGATTCTGATACGACTTGTTGAGAATTCCGGCTAACTAACAAGAGAGAAAATTGTAAAAAGCACATAAGATTTAACAAGCTTCGACAATGTGCCTACGTCCCCGGGAGAAAAAGAGCAGTTTTATATTATTAAGTGTGTCGTACCATATTAGGTTGTAGTTACATGGTATTTATAATAGTAACCCTATTCTTATACCATACCTCAGGCCTTTGGCCCCGCAACCCTAAACCCACTTAATCGTGGTCCACAACCATTAGCCTTGTTGTCACCATCAATTTAGATTCAGGTCTATGTCACTTTCTGCTCAAACTTTGACATAAGCCCTTTATCAGTACGTTAACTATACCCAACAACCATGGACCAACCATTTGAGAGTTGTGCGGTAGTTGACCAGTCACCTGGGTTGTTAAAAAGTAAAAAAAAATAGAACTAATGAATGTGGCATATCACTATTGGTTGTGTCCATGGTACACGTAGTGTAATATGACCACCCAACACAACTGAAAATGGAGTCATTCTTGAGTGGCCATGGTCTACGTGGTGGACTATGGACCAACTAGTTGGGAGCTGTCATATTGCAGTTTGACTAGACACGTGACACGTTGAAAAATAAAAAAAATTAAAACTAATAAATGTTTGACACGTGTCATTTTAATTTTTCAATGTGACACGTGGCATATCACTATTGGTGGTCCATGGTCCACATGTCAATCCAAAAATTTCTAAAATGGAGTCATTCTTGGACCATGGACCAACCATTTGAGAGTTGACGTGTCAATTTGACTAGTCACATGACACGTTGAAAAATTAAAAAAAAATTAGAACCAATGAATATTTGACACGTATTATTTTAACTTTTCAATGCGATAAGTGAAATATCCCTCTTAATGATGTCTACGATCCACTACACACGTGAACCCTAAACCCTAAAAATTTCTCCTGTAAGTGTTTATAGCAAGTCATACATCATCTTCTAAGTACTTGAGACTTCCAAAAGCCAAAGCCACCTGTGGAGCTTAAGAAGTCATACTTGACCAATCTTCGAAGTGTTTGACTACTAAACCACTTTTTGCTGCCACCCTTTTGGCTATCGTTTCCATCTCTCTTTGAAACATACACGCATCCTGTAAAAGGTCATGCTTATCTTGCTATGTTTTACAACTCGCTAGCTTTCTACTGGCATTGACTTTATAGTTAGTTTATGGATAAGAAGATGCCATATCACACTAATCTCATACTCAACTTGGACACGAAAGAGCAAACGTGTAAGTTTATCTTCAACCATAAACACCACTTCAAAGTTCAAGCAACACAAGGACATTAAAAGATCTTAAGCTGATAGCAAAAGATGAGTTTACTGATTCAATTCACACTCATTCAACAGATGTTTAGTTTAGGGAAAAAATATGAAGGGACTCTAAAATATCACCACTTACTCAATTACGATTCGAACTATCATATGGTTTTCAAAAATGGTGCGAGGAAAAAAAATTGGACTAATTTTGAATGATGTTTAAGATCAATTTGTTTAATTTTTTAAATAAAATAGATCTTATTAAATTTGTTCAAGATTATGAATGATTGAGTGTGAAATTACGTCGGTTTTTTATGCGGGCAAAATGATATTATTTATTTTGATAACCAAACGATGTAATTTTCACACACGAACGAATCTAAAGTCATGTGATACTATTACTTTAGGAGTGTAATGGTAAATTTTATTTTAGAACATCAGTCCAATTTAAACAAGAAGTGTGAATAAAAAATGATAAACTAATGAATCGAATCAAATTGAACCAAACTGATAGGTTCAGTTTGATTTGAAATGTTAGATGTTCGGTTATGGTTTCAAATTTTTTAAAAACCGATTACTAATGATTTGGTTTTTAATTTTTTTCAAACTGAACCAATCAAAACCGAACAAAATTAGAATTTTTATATGAAAATTCTCTTATTTAGTAATTAAATTAGTTAATAAAGTTCATGAAAAAAATTAACCGAACTGAATTAAACCATTTGATTTTTTTAAACTAGCGGTTCGGTTTCAAAATTTTCAAGCCGATTACCAACGGCTTGATTTAATTTCTTATTAAAAACCGAATCGAACTGAATCATTACACCCCTAATTTAAACAACTATCATTTTCCCTTCATTTATTTAATTTATTTTTTAACTTAATTTTATTCAGTCTTATTTGATGATTCCCTTCATTTATTTAATTTATTTTTTAACTTAATTTTATTCAGTTTTATTTGATGAAACCAGTATGAGAATTGCCATCTTTTCAACACAAATCACAATTCAAAACTAAAATTTTCAAAGTCAAACTACGGTGTCGTTCTATAAAATTAAGAGCTGAATGTTGTATGAGAATCTGAATGATCAGACCGTTGGTCAAACCACATCTAATTGCTAAATGATTTATTTTCATTTGATAATTTATTTTTTAAAGGATTCTGATTGAATTACAATCCGGGAAGAGTTGATTTCAGAAAGATATGAAAAAAATAAAGAGATAATTATAATAATAGTATAGATATTGCCTGAATAATTCAGATATAAAATTAATAACAAATCATTCAGACTTTCAATTTATTAGTAGAAAAAGAACAAATACTCGGTTCACGATTCAAAATTACAATTTCTATTTTAAAAAACCGGAACGACCAGCACAAATCCGCGGCTCGTACGAACCCCCCGTGATGGTTTCTGTCGATAATTTTTTTACTTTTTCCAACCTGTCGGTTTCATCGAAGTATTGCGTCACGCATTCTCCGTCCAACCCCAATGCTGCAAACCTTCCGATCACGCGCATACAAAAACCCACCACGGTCTGACGTTCGATTTCCTTGGATTTATCTGAATTTTGGCTTTTGTCGCGACCCGCGTCTGTGATCGATCGGAGAAGAAGAAGAAGAAGAAGAAGATAAAGATGAAGTTTTGTAAGAAGTACCAGGCGTACATGGACGGGCAGGAGAAGCAGCATCTTCCTGGAGTCGGGTTGAAGCAGTTGAAGAAGATTTTGAAGAGGTGTAGGAAGGATTTGGAGTCGCATGGCGGAGGGCATGCTCATCAGATTTGCACCACCCGCGAATGCGCAGGTATATTTTGCTCTCAGATTTATTCGATTTTGATCATGGTTGCGTGATCAGGATGGTTTTGGGTTCTTCGTCCCTGGTTCAAGCTTGGGTTTTTCATTTTTTTTTCAAAAAATTTGGAGTCGCTGCATGCCATCTGTTTGCTTGATTGTCTTCTTTCAAATTTGATCAGATTGCGCCAGTCATGGCGATATTGGTTTCTTATTGTGTGTACAAGTTTGTTCTTTTCCTCATTCTTCTCTTTTATTTTTGTTCCTGTTCTCGTCTTGTCAATATCCATACTCCTTGATTCTCAGTTCTTGCTCTGCAGAAGAATCTAATATTCAAATATAACTTCACCCTGTTATTTTGAAATTGGTTAAGTTGGTGAACTCTTGTTGTTTTGCTTTGCGAAAGGGATTATTGTTTTAAGCTTTTTAGTCTCCATATCCTGGTGTAGTTTACATATCATATATACACAGAAACACCATCTAACTAATGAGATGTGTTTCTAATTGATTTTTGGAGTTTTTTTTTTATTATTAATTTGATTTGGTGGTGATGCTTGTCACAGTCTGCGATGGCTCTTTCTTCCCATCGCTGCTCAAAGAAATGTCTGAAGTGGTAGGCACCTTCAACCAGCGGGCGCAGAAGTTGCTTGCTCTTCATCTCGCACCAGGTTTTCAGAAGTACTTCATATGGATCAAAGGAAAGCAGCATCAGAACCACGCTGCGTTGATCCAGGAGGGCAAGGATCTGGTCACTTATGCACTTTTTAATGCCATCGCGATAAGGAAAATACTCAAGAAATATGATAAGGTGTGTGACTTTTACATTTAGAATAAGTGTATTGATATATTGATATCTATCAAGGTGTATTCAGTGGGTGAGTGTTGTATCCAGGTTCATTACTCAAAGCAAGGGCAGGAGTTCAAATCTCAAGCCCAAAGCATGCACATGGAGATCCTTCAGTCGCCATGGCTTATCGAGCTAATGGCTTTTCACATTAATTTTTGGGAAACCAAAGCTAATTCAACCAAGGCATCTGCATTTTTTGAGGGATGCTCTCTCTCGATCACCGATGACAAGCCATCACTTTCTTGTGAGCTGTTCGACTCTACGATTAAGCTAGACATTGATCTTACTTGTTCGATATGCCTGGTAAGTTGTTCTCCAAGCCTATGCTTAACTCATAGTTAGTTGAAAAATTTGTCATTGGTTTTTGGGACTGATTGTCAACTGATGAACAATTCACTGTGGACGCTGTTTCAAAACTACTAGTTTATTAAGATTAATGTCAGCCAGAGAAGTTGTCGTTGGATCATGTTACATCCTGGCACTTGGAATATATTTTAGATTTTACATTACGTAAAACTAGAAATCCACGTATATTCGAATTTCGTTATGAATTAATTTGGCATAACTCTAAATGCAACTTGAGTTTGCTCCTGAAACCTTTGTTAGTTTCAGGGTCTATTCTGTTCACTGATCTATTGACTGTTTCATAACTCTTTAAATTGTGGTGCTTAATTTTACTGGGCTCATGAGAGCTAAGTTTGGTCTTAAGTTCGCCACAATGTGCAAAAGCTTCTGTGTATCAGTCAAATATTTTTTTGTCCTGTGATGATTATAATGATTCATAAGTATCCTCGTTGAGGCAATGGTGGTAAATCAGTTCTTGATTTTTTTTAGGACACCATGTTTGACTCAGTGGCCTTGTCCTGCGGCCATATATTTTGCTTCATGTGTGCTTGTTCAGCTGCATCCGTAACCATTGTAGACGGACTAAAGGAAGCAAGTCTAAAGGAAAAATGTCCCTTATGCCGTGAGGTGAGCCAGTCATAAAATCCCCTCCACAATTTATTTGTCTACTTGTTAATTTCGGGCTGGATCATATTGAATTATATTATCACTGTGATTCAAAAATCTAAATTTGTAAGTCATGGTTCACAATTCCAATATAAATCACATATTCTTCTCCGCATGTGTTGCAGGCTGGAGTATTTGCGGACGCAGTGCACTTGGAGGAGCTCAACATACTGCTAAAGCGAAAGTAAGTTACTCAGTTCCAACTTCCATATCATCGTCATCACTCTCCGCAGACCTCCTTGAAAAACACTCTTGTCAAATGTTCAATTTCTCTGAATCGTATGTTTTGCTTGAGCAGTTGCCACGAATACTGGGAGGAGCGGCTTCAGACAGAGAGAACGGAGCGAATGAAGCAAGCCAAGCAGCATTGGGAGTCTCAGTGCCGCGCATTCGTAGGCGTCTGATCATACTTAAAAATATGTTTAGTTGCTTCTAGCTACTAAGCTTTTACTTTTGTAACTTTGTTGTAGATCACCCTAATCCAGATTCATCTCCATCATTTGGGGATATTTCTGGTATGCATTCATTCTTTCATGATCTCACCTATATATACCAACTTTGAAGCAGTATCTGCTTGGGCAAAACTGATTTCACGATAACTTTTTCAATATTTTGTCACAACATCTTCTCAATCATCACGTGACAGACTATAAGCCATCGATCATATAGCAAAGGCAACAAAAAAAAAATTTGACTCTGTCGATTTGTTTTCTAGGCGGGCTTGGCCAGAAGTATAGTCCGTGGCGGATAAAAAAAATATTAGGAGGAACAATTATTTAGAATGACATTGTGTGTGTGTATATATATATATAGGGTGTATCCAGAAAAAAAATTTTAGGGGGGGGTAAAATTACATAATCAAATATTTTGGTTGAATTTGGAGGGGAGGGGGGCAAAATTAAAAATTTCGTTGAAATTATACATATAAAATTATTTTTTATATATATAAATTTTTTTTTTACTGGATCCGTCTATGGGTGGATCAGTTGAGAATCTCCTTATGTTAAGAATCTTGTGGACAAACGTGGACCAATCATTCTGTCTTTAAAACGATTGTGTTTTGATGGTAATATTTTCTTAATTTAACTTTATTTATTGTGTGTTTCAACTTTTTTATTGTGCTTTGGAAATTATTTAGTAGCCTGATATCTTCATAAATGATTTGTAGAACCATTAACTCTAATTATATTATATTACAAGATATTTTCTATATACGTTTTGGTTCATTTTCTTAAATTGAGAATCAATGGGTTGTTGCCTCGTTGGTATTTGCGTGTCTCTCTGCTGTGAGGAGGTATCGACCTCGAATCCGAAGTCACGAACCACCTTCCCACTCTCCCTCACCGCCACTCCATCCCGGTTCGTCTCCCTCTCTCTCCCTCTCTTGCGCCGCATCGCCCGCTCTCCCTCACCTTTTACCTTGCCGATAGTTCAGATCTGACCGTCTTATTTGAGCGTGATGACAAAGGCTCGCCGCTGGATAGATTTCGATTCAGCGTCGACAGCTTCCCGATTCGACTTTGGGGGGAAGTCTGGGGTTTAGGTGGGCCGAGTCCTTGATTGTTTTGTCTTGAATTTTGTGGACTAAAGCAAAATTGAAGCTATATAGTTTCCACTTCTATTTTACGTTTGCTTTGATTTATCAAGTGTGATTTGTGAAATGGATTATTTCTAGGAGCAAGTTGTATGGTTTTTGTTGCTTTGATTTTGATTGTGCATGGTTTGGTGAACAATAATTGTTTAATTTTTTATTAATCGACTGTATTCACTATTATTTTTGTATATGTTTGAATAGTGAATATGATTTCAAATTTTAAAAATTATTGAGTTTTTTATATTGTCCATGGGTTAAGATATTTTTCCGACAGTAAATACTATCTTTTGCAATGCACAGCACGGGGTTGAGTTTCGACAGTGAACATGTTCATCATAAATGTTCATTACTATAAAAAAATATATGCATAAACTCAGAAAAAAAATGTTCACTATCAAAAAATAAAAAAATATTCACTATTTATTCATTATTCTAAAAAAACAATATTAAATAAATTTTTAAAAATTATAAGTCAAATTTTTTTTGTAAAATGTTCACTATTCGAAAACCCTAAAAAATATAAAATTATGCGTCGGTGAACATTGATTAAATAAAATTAAAATTTTTTAAAAAATCTTTTGTTTAATGAAAATAAAAAAATCTTAAAACGTATTGATATTAACTAAATATATCAAATAGTTACACTTTCCATATATATATCATATTTAATGAGTCTCATATAATTAATGAAGTATTATAAATAAACTTTAAGAAGGAAATAAAATGATTGGTCCAGAATTGTCCACAAGGTTCTCAACGTAAGGAGGTTTTCAATGGATCTCTATATCTATATATATATATATATATAGGGATCCGTTGAGAACCTCCTTAAGTTGAGAACTATTGTGGACAATTCTGAACCAATCATTATTTACATGAAACAACAATGTATTAATTATATGATTTCTTTTTTTGAGTTTATTTATTATTATTTATTAATTATATGAGATTTCATTTTTTATTTAATTTACCAAATTTTTTTTGTCTAGATTCTTTTTCTGATTTACATATTTTTGAGGAATCTGAATAGTGAACATTTTCCGGACTATATTTTTTTTATATATAATTTTTTTGAGAAGTGAACCTCCATGTGGTGAACATATTGCAACAGTGAACCTAAGTGGTGAACATATTGAATAGTGATTTAAGCAGTGAACCTCCAAGTGATGAACATATTGCAATAGTGAACCTCTACTTGATTTGTACATCAATTTGAGGACGACCCAAAAACGAAAGTGCTGGATGGAGGAGGAGAGAGACTCAATTGAATATATTTTGAGTGATTTATGGAACGACATGAATTAGGTGATTAAGGGGTGATTTCGTTACCAAAACAATAAATTTAATAAGTGTGTGACTAAAACGTAAAAGGAACTAAATAATAAGGATGATTAGATTAATTAATATCAGTTTCAGATAATTAAAATGTGTAATAAATAAAATTTTAAAAAGAAATAAAATGATTGGTCCACGTTTGTGCACAACGGTTCTCAATTTAAAAAGGTTTTCAACTGATCCAGCCTCTATAATCACATCTTTGTCAAGTGCTCTTCAACATATATGGATCAATATTTGAGTTTGAGTTTCATTGGATGATGTGGGATACAGGCCCGGTCTGATAGAGGTGGGCGACGGTCTGAGATTCGAACCCTTGAGTGGTAGTTTGTTTGAAAAAATTTATTACCAATTGTGCTGCAATGCAACATGTTATAAAAAAATTAACAGATAAATAATTACTATTTCAATTAATTGGCTAATTCCCAAATTGATAGTTACAATATATTTTCTCAAAGGTGATAATTCTATTTTTATATACATGAGTAATGAAATCAGTTATTAAAAATATAAATATATAAAGTTTAGATATGTATGTATTTTGTTGAAAGTTTTATTTTTTTCAATTCACTCGAGAGTCTTTCAAAATGATAGGTCCAAGTTATT
>NQLW01000044.1:383094-420268 GCA_002312845.1 Kalanchoe fedtschenkoi | reverse complement strand
CATTACATGTATAATGGCGATTTGTGATTAATTATCGACGCTAAATTGAATTAATGTTAGGAACACAAACATTATATGAACACTAGACAATTTATTGGCATACCTGAAATTTGGGTAACACTTTCATCAAACATGTCCTTTGCTTGATATTTTTTCACATAATAATATGATTGGGAAAATGGGATATGAGGTGACACTTCATATCTCTTAGGTAAGAGATCGAGTCAAATTACATGATTTTGCTAATTTTCTTTTTTCGTTTTAGAGGTTTTAGGGTTCTAGCATGCTAGAATATTAAGATTACAGGGTTTTAGAGTTTTAGAATTTTCAAATTTTAGGGTTTTATGGGTTTAGGGGTTTCATACCCTTAAGGTTTAGGGTTTATGGTTTAGATTTTTTTTTTTAGATTTTGTTATATTGAAAACTATACTATAAACATCATAAAACCTTAAAATGAAAAAAAAGAAGCAAAACTATGTTGTTTTGTCTGATCCCTTACCTAACTTATATAAGGTGTCACCTTATATCTCATAACTCCTTTAATTTATTGATTAGTTCAGTTAGTGTTGATATCAATCACCACAAATTATGGATTCGTATCCAAATAAATAAGATTCTCCAGTTCAAAAAAAGGATTATAACTTCTAACTTTTCAACTACGAAATTTTGAGTTCGAGCTCTGTTGGTACCGTATTTACGCTTAGATATTTTAGAGGTGCGCGTGAGGACATGCAGTAAGTATAAAAGTCATCATCAAGTTGGATGAGGTGTGCTGCCCTTTGCAGTACAATTATATCTTTTACATTCATCTTATATTTCATAACAAAATTAGTATTATTTTAATTTCATATGCATTTTAAAATAAAACACAAATATTCATAATATTTGAGTGATATTAACCATTCTCAATGCGGTTGATATTGAAATCAAATCAAATAGTTTACAAACTCATATGTGTCACATAAGAATTGTGTACTTAATATATTTAGTTATTTATAACACGCACGTTTTATATTTTAGTTGTTATTTATGCCATAAATTAAGTTTCAAATTAATATATAACTCTTTCAAAGTGACATATAGTAAGCTACTCTTCACATGCTACTGATTATGGTCGAGTGACAATATATCATCTTTATGGTTTCCGATTCAAATCTTATATGCGATTGGGTGCGTGTGCTTTTTTTATTCTAAAAAATTACTGTTCACATAATATTTCTTATTGTTTTATATCAAAATATGTATCAATAATGTTTAAGTTGCTGAATTAATTTTATGAGAGAAAGAAAAGGAAAGAAAATAATTTGAGAAATGAAAGGTTTTTGTTAGTCTAATTGTGAGAAATGAGATGGAATTATTTGTTTGGATTTCATGAGGAATTTACTTCCTTTTCATTTTCATTTCCTCCATTTTTTCCCTAAACCAACTATGTGATTTGGAGCGGTTTGGGGATTTGGAAACTCTTTTTTTTTTTCTGATTTGGAGGAGCAAAGAATCAAAGATCGTGCAAAGTTAAATTTAAGGTAAACAACAAAATAAGGGTACGCATACTATTGCCCATTTAAAAAATATGGTCATATCTATTTATTTTTAAAATCCACAGTCTTTTTGTGTTGTGAGGTTTAATTGTAATTTTGAAAAGCTCAATCACACCAACAAATTATTTATTCTATTTAAACAAATCTCCTCCACCATCAATTTAGACATGAGAAAGTACAAAAAATTTAAATTTTACAATTAAATTATTATGATCATAATTTTAAATGGATGATAGTACATACCTTGAATATGTATATATGCAAGTGATGAATATGTATATGCAAGTAATGGATACGAGTATACAAGTGATGAATATGTATATGCAAGTGATGAATATACAAATGCAAGTGATGAATATATATACAAGTGATGAATATACATATGCAAATAATGAATATAATTATGCAAGTCATAAATATACATATACAAGTGATACATATATGCATGCAAGTGATGGATATTAGTATTCAAGTGATGAATATGTGTATGCAAATGATCAATATACATATGCAATATGCAAGTGTATATTCATCATTTGCATACTCATATTCATCATTTGCATACCCATATTCATCACTTGCATATGTATATTCATCACTTGCATATGTATATTCATCACTTTCATATATATATTCATCACTTGTATATATATATTTATCTCTTGGATATGTATATTCATCACTTGCATACTCATATTCATCACTTGCATACATATATTTATTAAAATTATGTATAATTATTTTAATAAATATAAATTAGAAAAAATATGAATTTATAATTTTTATTATTATTTTAATGTTAATTTTAATAAATAGTGCGTATTCTGATTTAAAATGACGTCATTTTAAATTGAATCAAAACGACATCGTCGCCGAGAGTTATTGTATGCAATTTATCCACGTCATCACCCAATCCTTGGAAAAAACATTTGGGCTGAAGCCTTACGTGGCTCATTAAAGAGTACAACCCAATAACGTGCACGTTGGTGGCTTTCATCAAGCCCAAAACATTTCCCTTTTAATTAAATTAAAATGTTAAATTTAACGAGTTTAGTATTCCATAAGTAGCTTCCACTGCCAAATGTCCGAGCACATTCTCGTTGACTTTTTTAAAAATAATTAAAATAAATTGAAATAATTGCATATGGGTGAATAAATAAGGATGCGATTTTTACGCCATGGAATAAAATCAAATGCTGTTAAGTAATTGACAGTCATTTAAAAACGACGTGTTTTAAAATTTATTTATCAATCACAAGTTAACAAGTGTTTTTTTAGATAAAATCATTTTATTTTGCATAAAAGCAGCCATGTTTTTACGTAAAATCACTCTTGTTTTGTGATAAACAACATAGTTGTAAACTAGCTTGGCTGTACTGGATATAAATTCTTTAACTTAATAAATTTAATTTTGATGACAGTTAATATAAACAAAAGAGACTGCTAAGTAAGGATACAAAGATTATTTCAAAAAAATATATTGGTTTTGATAAAACATGGATAGTTTTTTCATTTAGTAATCAATTACAATTTAATATGTACCCTCCGTCCTGATATACCGCAAATTTTTGGGTACTCTCGCTCGAAAACGGCGTCATTTTGTATCGTTTTTATTAAAACACTCATTCATATTTACTATGTTCAACATTTGAGCTTTTATGTTCACCAGATGACCTGTTATGTTCACCGGATGAACTACTATGTTCATCAGATGAACTACTATGTTCATTAAATGAACTACATTTTCATCAGATGATATGTTCATCAGATGAGCTGCTATGTTTATCAGATGACCTAATATGTCCATCATATAAACTGCTATGTTCATGCGATGATATGTTCACCAGATGAGCTGATATGTTCATCGGATGATATGTTTATCTGATGAGTTGTTGTGTTCATCAGATGAGTTGTTGTGTTCATCAGATGAGCTGCTATGTTCATCGGATGAACTGATATGTTCATCACATGAACTGCTATGTTCATCAGATTTAAAAAATAGTGAAGTGTTTTAATGAAAATAAAGTAAAACGACTTCGTTTTCAAGTGAGAGCACTCATCTAGATGGGTGCTCTCGGTCCACCTAAGAGTCATTGCTGATATACATGTCGTTTTATGTTAAATTGAGTAGATTAAAGTGATATTTAATGCTAGCAGTTAGACAAAATTAACAGGTAAAAATTTAATGTATATTTTTAAAATTTTGTGTAAGAGGTAGAACTGATGAATTATTACTAGTATAAAATTACTTTTTTATTGATTATGATAATAAAATAATTAATGTTTGACTTTTTAAGTATGTTGTAGATATTAAATACGCATTGGACAATATTAAATTATAAGTAAAAGTACAAAAATATTCGGTTAAATGACAAGAAAAAAGAATATAGACTAATATAATAATATTTTTAATAAAATTTTATTTTACACATATTAAATAATATTAAATTAATAAAAATATAACCGTCTTTTCCAGCTGGCTTCGCTGCTCCAAAGATAAAAATCCAAACAAAAATACGCCGTAAAGAGTTCGGTAGCAAAATCAATTAATCAATATAATTAACCAGAAACTTATGAATTACTTAAGACAGTCGCATAACATAACATTTGACTAAACCGTGTTTGTTTTAACGTTGTCTCCAGTAACACACAGACACTTAAGTCTCGTCGCCATCATCATCATCTGCAAGGTCACGATTCTATGCCTGGTGATGACGATCGTGATGCTCCGCGGCACCATAGGCGCCGGCAAATTCGGGACTCCCGAGCAGGATTTCGATGAGATTCGTGACCATTTGTACTTGTAGAATTGTTGGATCCACACTCAAAACCAATTGACATTGAGTGAGGGAGCCCAACTATATATAAGGATCGCTTAAGAGCTTTCACTGGGCAATGTGGGATAATACCACTATGCTCAACACTCCCCCTCACTTGCGAGGACCTTTGTTAACCTCGACAAGTGGGACCTCGTGCGGACCTAGTTAACCGTCACGGGCATGTTCTAAGAGTGCGGCCAAAACCCGCTCTGATACCATGACACTTGTCGAGGTTAACAAAGGTCCTCGCAAGTGAGGGGGAGTGTTGAGCATAGTGGTATTATCCCACATCGCCCAATGGATGCTCTAAATTGATTCTTATATATAGTTGAGCTCCCCACTCGTTGCCAGTTGGTTTTGAGTGTGGATCCAACAAATTTAACGGTACTCGTCGAGGAAGCGAACGGATCGCGTGCTGGAGGAGGTCAAGCCGGACGCGTCCGCTTCCGGATCCGATCAGAACAACTACCAGGAGTTCGACATCAACAAGATGTTCAAGGACGAAGGGTCGTCGGAGGAAAAATCGGACCCGACCAAGCCGTACACCTTAGGCCCGAAGATCTCGGACTGGGACGAGCAGAGATCCAACTGGCTGAAACAAAATCCGATGTTTAGCAACTTCATCGGACCCAACAAACCCAAGGTCCCCCTCGTGACCGGCTCCTCCCCGAAGCCGTGCGAGAATCCGGTAGGTGACCACTACTTGCTGAAGTCGATTAAGAACAAGATCGATTACTGTCGGCTACATGGGATAGAAGTGTTTTACAACTTCGCATTGCTGGATGCGGAGATGGCCGGGTTTTGGGCCAAGCTGCCGCTGATCAGGAAGCTGCTGTTGTCCCATCCGGAGGTTGAGTTTCTGTGGTGGATGGACAGTGACGCCATGTTCACTGACATGGCGTTTGAGGTGCCGTGGGAGAGGTATAAAGATCACAACTTGGTGATGCACGGGTGGAATGAGATGGTTTATGATGAGAAGAATTGGATCGGGTTGAACACAGGGAGCTTCTTGCTTAGGAATTGCCAGTGGTCGTTGGATTTGTTGGACACGTGGGCGCCCATGGGGCCGAAGGGGAAGGTTAGGGATGAGGCCGGGAAGGTACTCACTAGAGAGCTCAAAAACCGTCCGGTTTTCGAGGCCGATGATCAGTCTGCGATGGTGTATATTCTAGCCACGCAGCGGGAGAAATGGGGCGATAAGGTCTATTTAGAGAACGCGTATTACTTGCACGGATATTGGGGTATTTTGGTAGACCGGTACGAGGAAATGATCCAGAACTACCACCCGGGATTCGGTGACCATAGGTGGCCGTTGGTTACCCATTTTGTGGGTTGCAAGCCTTGTGGGAAGTTTGGTGATTATCCTGTAGAAAGGTGCCTGAAGCAGATGGACAGGGCTTACAATTTCGGTGACAATCAGATCCTCCAAATGTACGGGTTTGAGCACAAGTCGTTAGCTAGCAGAAAAGTTAAGAGAATAAGGAACGAGACGAGTAACCCACTTGAAGTGATGGACGAGCTAGGTCTACTTCATCCCGCTTTCAAGGCCACAAAGGTAGCATCTTCCGCTTAATTTCAGCTCCATACATTATCACACATTCTGCTCTCAGTCTCAGCTCCTGAAGTTCCTTGTCAAGCAATGGACTCAGCAGATCGCCAGGTCTGTCCATGTATTGTATACGCTGCTCGAAGATAGTCACTTTGATAAATTTGTTGCTTTATCAGCTTGAGTGGCTGGTGCATCTGTCGGAGATATCTATTCTTTTGTTCCTTTCTTGGGTGCCTGCCAGCCTGAGTTTATCAGTTTGTAATTACTTTACACCGATGAGAAAACAATTGTGTTATCCTATGGATTCTGTTGAATCATATTTTCCCTTATACTTCTTTAGGCCCTCAAAGTGTTACTTTCTTCAATCTTCGTTCATGGCTACCATGTTTACAGCGAAGTCTTTCACCGGATATCTCTGCAGCTGGTTTTCGCCTTTTCATACATCGTTGCTAATTTTTGAATATTTACAAAAAATAGTTTGAGACTTTGATATGCAGTTTTAAATGCTCGACTTCTATGTTTTGAGAGAAGTCTTCACCGGAAATCTCTGCAACAAGTTTCTGCCTTTTCAACCCTTGCTGCTAACTTCTATAAAGAGAAGGTTGAATCTTCAATCAGCATTTTTTTTAAATCAAGTGATCATCTTCTATATATTGTCTTACAAAATTTGCTCTCAGTGGAGGAACTCACTTTATTCTCACGTGTTAATTCCTACTCCTGACTCTGGTTGTCTACTCTCCAGCTACATTTTAGTGCAAAAAATGCAGGGATTTGATAATACAGTCTCCGGTAACAAAGAAGTTTTTTGGGAAGACAGGTTTGTCCATATTGCTCTTTGGATCATTATAACATTACAATAAAATTTCCTCGAAGCATTGAAATTTATATGTTATTGATAACTATTTGAACCCCTTGCTCAAGCTCAACTATCATTTTGTAGGTAGGAGAGTGATGGTAACGTGGAGGAAATGAGATTCTGAACTTGGAGATAGTAAGAGAAGGCCTTCAACTTAATCATGGCAAAATTTCAACCCTTGCGAAGGCGAGGTCGCTAAATAAGGAGGCATGCGCCTGTTGAGCCTTACTGACTTAGATCTCGGACTTGAAGCCATTCACATCAGGTCCCCATATGTCCACGTCTCTACGCAGAGCTGGGATCAAAGTCTAGAAGGTCTTGTTCAGCATCAGCTCCGGTGTCTTCTCTGGTGGCCTGTATAGTGTTTGCAGGTGGAAGTGGCAAAGGCGGGAGTCGTGAGTTTGAAGAAGGCTGCGACGCAGCGTTAGCCGCTGTCACGAGAGGGGTTTGTGTTACTGCTGCAACTCAGCATTTTGACAGTGAAATGGGGAGCAGCTCATTTACTCTAACGTCATCAGTGCGAGGAAGCGGGAGGCTTCATTTATGGCACAATGAATATGCCCTGTGTTAACAATGAGTTGTGATTTGATTTTCACTGTTATAATCAAACAATTGTGGCATGGGTTACCAACTCCTTAAATGCAGAAATTACAACAAAAAACAGTCACATATATTTTCAGATGCCAAAGAGTTATGGGATGATCTGACTATAAGTTTTGGTGGACAAAATGGTTCTGAGGAAATTTAACTGAAATGTGATAAGCATAGCTTCAAGCAAGGAGCCATGACAATAACTGAATATTACACAAAGCAAAAGAACTCAAGGATGCAATGAAGAATATGATCAATGTTAGAAAATGCAGTTGCAATGTAGCTTGTGTGAAACATCTGGATGAAATGGAAGAAGAAAATGAGGATGATGTTACATGTTTCTCATGGGACTGAACTCTCAGTAATCAGTATATGACATTTAGGAGTACAAAATTGCTGATGAAAACATATACATAAGCTTGAGACATTACCCCTCTCTTTCTCTCCCCTCTCTCTCATCCGAGATAATCAGAGGGTTTTGATCCGAAGTCGCCAGTGGAGGGTAGCAAAGGAAGTCGCTGAAAGAAGGAGTAAGTTTAATCTATAAGAGTTGTTCGTACTTACCATATTTTGTGTTTTTCTATGGTCATTCGTGGCTAAATTTCTTTGCGTATTTCAGGATTAATAACTTGTGATATGTTGTTGTGAGATTATTCTTCTTTATTGAAATTTGTGCTTTGATGGATGTTTATTGAGCTTAACTTTTATGAATATTGTTTAAACAAGTAGTCTGACAACTCATGTTTCATTACAATTTTTCTTTCACTAATTTAATTGTAAAGAGTATGAGCAATACAAATTAGTCGAGTAGAAAATAAATATATCTCATGCATTTTTTGTGGTAAAATACTCTAGATAGACTAGATCATATTATCTAGACTGGACTTCCTACCATTGTTCGTTAATGCGTATATTATTCTTTTATACTTTTATCTCGCATGTTGGCATATAAAATTCATATCACTAGCTAAAGAGTATGATACTATTAGGATATGAATAATTCTTTATTTCTTTTCACAGTATTCAAGTGCATAAAATTGTATATTTTATTGATTTTGGTTCACTATGTGAATTTAGTCTTGTAACTAATGGTCAACATAATAACAAGTTAGTCACCTGAGCTACGTGTCTGTCCATTGATTTCTCTTCTTTTTCTTTTTTTTCTTCTTAAATTCTTGCTTAACGTCATGTATAACATCTCAAAAACCACATATTTTTATTTTATTTGTTTATTGTTTAGTTACTAACTTTGCAGGTTACCCTGCACTTGTAGATTCAACCCGTACTACTTACTGTTGGGGTTAGATAATTTTTTGTAAAAGACTCTATATGACGATCTTATCAAGGACGTTGATGAAGAGCCTTGAGCCCTTTGTCTCAGCTCTTCATTAAGAATAAAAATTGTCACATTGATCATGGTGATCTTATTATCTATACAAATATCTGAAAATGGCATCCGAAAGGCTCCCATGAATCTAGCAGATTGCTAAGTAAGAACAGACATTTGATTTTATTGTCAAATTTGACTCCTATACTAGTCAAATGATTCAAAATTGACTGATATATTCTCTAAGGTAGTCCGTCACAGAAATTCCCTCCTTTTACTTATGTTCTACAAACTTTCTCATCAATAAAATCTTGTTCCTGTCTTATTTATTGACATAAAAAGTTTTAAATATTTCCCAAATGGCATCCACTCGCTTTTCATCAAGATTGTCATGAACAGTGTCGTTGACTCATTAATTCATAAACTTTGCAATCTCTCATTCCGCCTTTGATGACATAGTGTTAAGTTTTGTGAAGTATACTGATCGAAACATATTCTTCACATATAAGAGATTTGTTATCTTGTGCCTCTATTGATGATAGTTGTTAGCTCCGGTCAAACTGACGATCCAATTGATGTCACATTCAATCTTGATATCAATTACAAGTTCTCATGCTATTTGTTAGGGATCCTGGGCAGTGTCAGTGTGGAAAGGATCCCAACTTTTATTAGATCGTGTGGATGTGAAATATGATTAGTGATAAAATAAAGAAATAAATAAAATTACACAAGAGGCACCGTATGAAGAAACCACACCAAATTAAGGAATCGTACGAGACTTTTTATGTTTTGTGTGGGACTTAACACGTCGTTGTCGCCAGAATCAGGATTAGATGCTGCGTTGTAGGGGTGGCAACGGGTCTGGTCCGGATCCATTTGAAAGGACCTAGACCCAGATCCATTTCATTCGGGTCCGGACCTGGATTCAAACCCAATAATTTTATAAATATTGGATCAAAACCCAGACCCATTATTTGGAACCGTTAGACCCAAAATTATTTTTTCTAATGTTCAAATATCAAATTAAATAAATAAATAAATATCGATTTATAAAAATAATAAATTATGCAAATATATGTTTATATTTAAATTCACTTCAAAATAAAATTAATTTTTATAAAAATTATTTTTTAAAATAAATAAATTTTTTATTTTAAATTGTTTGAGAAATTATTTGTTATTTTTAATTTTTTAGAAATATTTTTGTTTTGTAATTTTTTTAAAAAATATTTTTATTTTTTAATTAATATGTTTTATAAATATTAATTTATTTTAAATCCAATTAGACTAATTATCAAACAAAACTCAAAGAGATTCATTATAACGATTCAAATAGATAGACTCTATTGGATGCAAGATCCAAATGGATCCAAATAATGGGTAGACAAATGATCCAAAGACCCAGCCGAATAACTTCAAATTTTTAAAAATGGATCTGGGCTGGTCGGATCTACCCTATGACAGCCCTACTGCTTTGGAATCACGGGGACGATGGGCAGCTACCTAATCCAAGTTGCAATCAACCGACTCACCTCAAAACACTGCTGACGTTTTGCGGCCTTATGAGGATTACTCACCAAATGTTTGGTGAAGTGCCTCAGTGAAATGTTTTGTCGTGAATAGTTATAGTCGCTGGGAGGTATGCGGACGCGTTGACTGCGACTGAGAAGATGTTGGATGCGGAAGTGGCGCCTTATAAGGCAGCAATGGTCAATGCGTATGCTAACCTTGGAGCTGTTCAAATGGCTAAATGGATACATTGCCGTGTTTGAGAATCCATGGGGTGGGGAATATGGTGTGAATCTTGAGGATTCGATTCTTTGTTCAGTATCTTTTGCAAGTGTTCTTGGATTCAGAGCTAAAGATTCATAGGATTTTATTCTGGATGGATTACAGGTCTCACATCTTCGGGCAAAGATGATAAACACACAGCCAAATAGATCAAAGTGAGCGGAGGAAGGTTACCAAACTGACGGTTGAATTTCAGTGTTTCAGCATGTCGGTGACCTTCGCCCAAGCTGGCCTATCAGTGATGCAGCGCACCCACGCGCTAACAACGGGGCGAGAGTCGAACAGCTTCTTGAATGGGGTTCCCATCAGATAGTGAATGGTAGGGAGGTGATGGAGATCAGCCAAAGTGAAGCTTTCCCCAGCCAGGTAAGTAGACTGAGAGAGGCGAGCCTCGTAGACATCCAAGATTTGAGCTAGCTTGGCCTCACTCTCCTGGACCACCTTCTCATCCGTAGTCATCCCGAATCTTGGCTTGAAAAGAGTCTCCCAGATGATTTTCGAAGCGGCCGGGTCAAACTGGCATGACTCCACCTCCTTCCACACAGAAAGAATCGCCATCTTCTTGGAGTCGCGGAATATCAGAGGGGTTCCCTCCTCAGCGTGCTCGTGAGAGATGTAAATGGTAATAGCCCTCGATTCTGCAACATCAAAGAAGCAAGCCTCAGTCACTTAACTTAGAGCGCTGACCCCAATACATATCAAGTAATCAAGATTCTCACTATCTTACCGAATAGTGTCAGATCACCATCCTTGAAGGCGGGAACTTGTCCGAACGGCTGTAGTCATCAACCAAGAAATGTGAAGTTCAATACTCAACCAAAGTAAGCTGTTTCTTTTGCTAGATCAGAGTTGTGCTTACATTGAGGCTGAGGAATGCCTCCTGCTTGTGCTCACCCTTAGACATGTCGACAGGCACAAAGTCAAACTCTAGCCCCTTCTCGTAAAGCGTAGCCAGCACCCTCATGGTGGCCGTGGAGAAAGGGCTTCCATGAACTGCCAAAGGAGCCATTGCTGTGTTGCTTGAGATAAGAGATGCTTGCTACATGTGCTTTTTTATAAGGTAAAGATTGATAGATACACAGTCCTTCAAAGTTTGTCAATGGTGGTGGTTTAGAGTAGAATATGCTCCCTCGTTTCTAGAAGCAATGAATGAATTGTTTAGTGAGGAAAATGCACTAACCTCCACGTCCAAATGCATTATTGGACCTCCCAAAACTCCAACTTGTGCCAACCCCCAAAGGAGCTGACCTGAATTTCATTGTCAGAGTTTTTTCACCCACTTCCATGTCCAGGCCTGTTTCATATTTGTTAAAGTTGTCCAAGTATAAAATGAACCATCTCTTGCAGAGCATCTGATTGACTCTTTATGCAATTATGCTCACTAGTTCATGCCTTCAATTATATATGTCAGATTCAAAGCCCAAGCACAAATGAAAGTTGCTCAAGTAAAGAGACATTATTTTTGAATTTAAGTGACATATGTACCCATTTGAGGATGATGGAAGAAAGAAATTATATTACAATAAGACAAACTTTTTTTGTTAAAATGATTCTTCTTATTAGAATGCTTCTTCTGGTTTGAGAAAGTTGTGATACTCCAGCTGAGTCATCTCTCCTCCATTCACCGGATCAAACTCACATCGATAAAAGCTGAAACCAAGAAACAATGAGACTGTTAGCGTCAAGATTCTTGTGTCATTCCAACATTATATTTCACTGGGGATTCCGCATTCAACTAAACTCAACGCTACGAGTGGAGAAATATAAATCAACATCTTCACCGCTGATTGACAAGAGTGCTATATTCATTCGCAGACAAACAGTTCCAAAGTAGAATAAATGGAACTGAATTCACCAAAGCATGTCCTTGATGATCTAACAAAGCATGTGTAAATGGGACTGAGATTATATTATTATTACCTTCCATCCATGCCAAGAATGATCACCGTATTCTTTCGATGACCGAATGCAATTATGTATTGCTGCCCTTCGACTAAGTGGAACTGAGCCACTGACCACTCGGAGTTGAAATACTTTGGCAACACACCTGCAAGCACGTATGGGTTCAATGATAGGGACGTAACACATGATGAATTAACAACGTTTGTGAACTTAGATGAAGTTTGCAGAAACCGTTTGTAGCTCGATTTAGGATATATGAAGGCTGAAACTAATCTGAATTCTGAGGTAGAGAACTGAAAAGAAGGAACCTACCCTTGATGAATGAAAGAGAAGCCCTGGGTGAGGTAACACCGGATCTCTGATCACTTCTGCCACTCTGAGGAGATCCAGAGTCGGACTTCAGGTTGAAAACATGGACTGTGCCCTTGTCACTCGACACAGCAAGCCACTGAGCACTAGGCGAGAATGCTAAACTGTATATCTCAGCCCTATCCGCACCCCTCCTCACCTGAGTCAGACAAAAAATGAAAAAATAATTGGAGTACAGGTGCTAACCGATCAACGTTAATTCAATTCGATGCTTTCGGTTTTGTTAGACTCCGACGCTCCAGCCCAACCGACATTCAACACATGGGAACCACGCCAATAACTCTAACCTAAAATCACACATATGCAGTCACTGAACTACAAGGCCTACAACCAACTCCAAAACTAAAACATCTAATCATAGGATGCCATCAAAAATTTTCTAACACAAGATTCATAAAAGTCGCAGCGACCACATTACTAAACCACGACTAGAACCAACTCCAAAACTACAATATTTAATAGAGGATGCTAATTGCTAACAGAGCAGCATTCACATTTCAAGTATCTGAACCCTCACCTCTTGCAACAAAGACCCATCATTGGCATTAAAAACCCGAACCAGCGTCCCCTTCGAGCTGGCCGTGGCGACCAGCTGGCCGTCTAAAGTCATCCCCAAGCAGGCAATCCTTGAATCATGGGCCGTCACAAACTTAGTCCTCTTGGTGGCGTAATGCTCCACTCGAATCTGCCCCTTCACCAGCCCGGGACACACCAGCACCAGCGACCCCGCCGTGTGCGAAATCTCACATAACCCTCGCTTGTTCACAAACGTCTCAATCTGACCCACCAGCTTCAAGTCTCCGAAGTTGTACACGAATATCTTCTGCTCCAGCACCACCACGATCCGGTCGCGGCGGAGCTTTACCGCCTTCACCTCCGACCGGAACGAGAGCTCGCCGATGCAGCGGCTGGCGTGATCATCCCATATCATCACCTTGTTCAACGGGTACTGCGGGTCGGGGCCGCCGCCAACCAGGGCGAGGATGTTGCACCTGAAAAGCATCTCCACGTATCCGATCCCACCGCCGGACCCGCTCGCGCCGGCAAAATCGCGGCGGAAGATCTCGCGGTAGGGGTCCGTGTTGTGGATGCGGAATCCGTGGGTGGTGCCGACCGAGAAGCAGCCGATGTCTTGGTTGAACCCAACGTGTAAAAGCTTCGGGGAAGATGAAGAGGAGGAGGTCGGGTTGGCGGCGGAGGCATCAGCGTCGGTTTCGTGGCGGTAGGTCATGGCGGAATTGGAGCTCTGAGATTGAGATTGGTAGCTCTCGTCCCTGCTGTGATGATCGAATTGAGGTGAATTGGGATCGGATTCGGTGGTGGTAGTGCGGGGATTAGGGTTTGATATGGGCCAGGGAGGTGGAGGAGCGGAAAAGGTCGCCATTGATGACGTCATCGTCTTTTGTTGTCGTGCTGGTTGAGTAATGTCGAACACCGCAGAGGATAATGATGAAACATCATGTTTCCGATTTGGAATTTTCATTAAAACTGAATCGAAAGTTGAGCCTGTCAAGATGGTCCGGTTTTTGATTTTTTGTTTGAACCGACAGCTTGTATCGGTTCAATTATTGATTTAATAAGATTAATTTTATTACGTGAAATATTTTTAAGTGCGGTTTAGAAATGGAGAGGCAATGGATTAAAACCTAACGAACTCTCATTTTTACTAAATACTTATTAATTAGTAATTAAAAAATATTAATTACAGGTTAATGATACAATAATGATAAAATCAGTTCAATTTAAAATTTGACCGATTCGAACAATTTTACAGTGAATTGGCCGATTCAATCCACTTTATAGTACAATCCAATACATCTATTCGAACCGATTAAAAACTTGACCCGATGATTGAATCAGCCGATCCGTTTTTAATAACTATGAGTATGAAAATTGAATTTTCACATTATTAGTTTAGTGAACTAATAAACATACCGACATGTTTTGAAATTAGTAAATGAAACACCAAAGTTCTCGAATGTGCAAAAGAGTATCAAGTTGAAACGTTTGAAAAATAATTGAAAATGAGATTTTTCACACGATTAATTTTATTAAATTCTTAATTTCTAATAATTGGGTTGGGCAATTTAAAAAAATAATAAAAATGCGGAGATTAAACTATGGAGTAATATTCAGGATAATAAAGTTACTTTGCAGCAATAAAAAACAACATAATTTTGGTTGATACTAATCAATATTTAAATGACACACATATCTATCTTAAGCACAATAATTTGATTTTAAATAAAATCACTTGATTAAACTAATTGTGGAGCACTGGATGTGAATCATTAAATTATAGGCTTGCATTCGATTTATTGAAAATGGTGGCACAACGTGTGACATTGCTTTCCAAATATTCATTGGAGTGAGATTTATGATATTTTTAAAATGTATTATTTAAAATATATATATGTATATATCAGAATTTTAAAATTTATTTAAAATATATGATAAAAATGAATCGATAATAAAAAAAGGAGAAAAACCCAAAATGGGCCCTGAACTATCACCGCTTACCCAATTACGGTCAGAACTACCATGATTTTCAAAAAGGGTGCAATGAAAAAAAAATGGACTGATTTTTTAAATTAAAATGTATCATTATATTCAAAATCTAATATTATTATAAGACTTAGATTTGTGTGTAAAAATTATGTCATTTGATTACCAAAAGACGGTGTTTTCTTTATGTGTGCAAAATGATATAATTTATTTTGATAACCAAACGATATAATTTTCGCATACAAATCTAAGTCTTATAATAATATTATGTTAGGAATGTGATGGTAAATTTTATTTTAGAAAATCAATCCAATTTTTTTTTTCATTGCACCCTTTTTGGAAATCGTGATAGTTCTGACCGCAATTGGGTAAGCGGTGATAGTTCAGAGCCCCTTTTGAATTTTATCCCTACAAAAAAAAGAGTAAATTGGATATACAATAGCAACTGTACAGTACCAGTAAAATTGTGTCGTTTTTCCTTTATTTTTTTCTTCCTACATTGATCCCTCTTACGTTTCCGTCCAATCTTCCCAACTATGTCCCTTCCCCTCAGGTTCCTCCTCTTCATCTCTTTACCCTTCTTCATTTTCTGTTTCAAAAACAGAAGTCAATAAACGAAGGAAACAAGAAAAAAAAAGAAAACCACAGATTTAGTGATAAGATTAAAAAAAAGTTCAATATACATTATATTAGTCTAAAACTAATCTAAAGTATGTTTCTTATAAATGAGCATATGTTTATTTGCTACTTGTGTAGTTGATATACGTCTAAAGCCTCACAACTAGATCAGTGATACGAAATCATGCAAAAATGTAATTCATTCATTGAGGTTTTCATGCTATAACGACAATCATTCAATTGAAGCATAATAATCATGACATCAAAATAAGAATTTATTAAGAACAATTATCTCACAACACTAAATTTCAAGTATTGCACCTGAACTACACAAGAAATTTAGCTCGATAAGAAAACTAGAATGTTTAGAGAGATTTCACAGCATATTCAGAGATGATTCTGAGAAATTTTTGGGTAGACACAGTTCATCACGTGGACTGTGGACAGACTAATGAGAAAGCGCCATGTGACACTTTGATCGTTCACATGACGCGTTGAAAAATAAAAAAAATTATGAATCAATGATTAAATGTCACGTGTCACTTCGGCTTTTCAAAATGTCATGTGACGCCTCCCTATCGATATTATCCACCAAAAAATTTCTTCATGATTCCAGCCTTGTGCTGCTGAAGAACAGACATGTGCGTAGACTATTTTGCTTCGAACAAGGTAACCACCAACT
Organism: Kalanchoe fedtschenkoi; assembly: GCA_002312845.1. Classification (NCBI taxonomy): domain Eukaryota; kingdom Viridiplantae; phylum Streptophyta; class Magnoliopsida; order Saxifragales; family Crassulaceae; genus Kalanchoe; species Kalanchoe fedtschenkoi. The sequence continues at coordinate 403,721 of NQLW01000044.1, read as the reverse complement.
CCATCTTCCAAAAAAACTGTCATCTAGCTTTTGTTTTATATATTGAAACATAAAGCATCCATTTATTTACCTTGGAATATCCCGACAAAAAAGAGAGGAAAAAACAGTGATTAAAAACATAGTCTGAACTTGATTTTCCGTGGCTGAGCATCACTGTCATGAATTGATATCTTTCCAGAAGAGTGAGCATAATTCCATCACTCGGGTATTCAGATCCAAAATGCAGCGATACAGCATTGATAAATCCTATGTAATCCCCACATTATGTTTCTATACAAGCAATTGGAACGTAAGTATTTTTCTCAACTCACCGCTGCCGCTCCCGATAAAAGGTTACATAATTAAAATTTTAGTTGAATTTAGAGCGGAAAAATTAAATTTTAGTTGAAATTAAGCATATATATTATATATATATATATATATATATATAAATTATTATTATTTTTACATAGACATAGATATTTTTGATGAGATTCGGAGAGCGAATGCTCCAGTGACTCCGTCTATGAGATGTGGGATGCACAAGGACATGGGGTGTACATTGATAATTTTATAAATTTGTCGTTCTTTTGCTCCTGAGTACGTAGACACACTGTTGAACCTTATTAACTCTTGTATGTTCTCAACGGATGCCAATATTATTGTAAATAGCTGTTGAGAGAATTAATATAAGCATGCAATTGGACCTCTTCCAGTTGTGTAGATTAAAACTATACATAAATGCTGAAAATGTTGCTGTAGAATGAGACCTTGGTTTTACCGGCATGTTCAGAAATATGAGTTTGCAAGTCTCTAGTTGGAGATTGACATGTTTATCTTGCTGTAGTTCAGACCGCCACTGTATTGTCCGAGTCTGGATCCTTAAATTCCCATTAATTTTTTTTTAAAAAAACCTATCTCATCTTTTCGATCCTTTTATACTCTCCTCATGATCAACCTATAGATCAAAACTTGCTCTTTTTTTCATCTGACATCTCTCAACTTTGCTCGACTTATGTCTGCCCCCGAAGAAGAACCAGCAGCGAATCCTGATGTGCAAAAGGCTGTTGAGAAGGAAACTCAGCACCATGAAATCTCCAAAGAACAGCTGCTCACCAGTCGAGAGCCTTCTTCCTCTATCGGCAATTCTTCCATGGGAATGCGTCGGTTCGATTCCCTGGACATCGAATCCTGCAAGTTCCCCGCCCACCTTTTCAAGGTAGGGAAAAAAAATAAACACCAAGTGTAACATTTTTTTTTTCTAGAGACCTTGAAAACAAAATGTCTGTTTTGCATTATGTAGCACCAGGTAAATTGGAGGGTAGTATTCCACTTGGCATTTCAAAGCATTGGAATAGTCTTCGGTGACATCGGAACGTCGCCGTTGTACGTGTTTCCGAGCACATTTGCAGAGAACCGTATAAAGCACAGCGATGACATCTTGGGTGTTCTGTCGCTCATCATCTACACCCTCACTTTGCTCCCTCTCTTCAAATATGTCTTCATATTGCTCCACGCCACTGATAATGGGGATGGTATCCTCAAATCCTAATCTTCAGCAATTCAGTCCCTATGCTTTACTGAGTTGACAATCACGGCCCTGAATTTCAGTTGTTTTGTCCTTTTACTTTATGTTTTATTCTACATAGGACCCATAAGCATAATTCGTATTAATAAGCTTACCGATTTTAGTTTTAAGAGCACAATTATTAAAACCGGGCCGGACCGGCCGGTTCGACCGGAAACCGGATCAGATACCGGTCCGGTTTATTATAATTAGAGATTTAATTAAGGTTAAAGTAGTCTTAATTATATTTAAAAAAACTATTTTCGAAAATAGTTGGGGGGGGGGGGAGCGAGGTTCGAACGCAAGTCCTGTACGTTCCAGGCGACCCTTTAACCAATCATGCTAGCAAAGTTAATTATGTTTTTATTTGCATTTAACATCTTATACTTTATATTTTGTAATTATTATTTCTAATTGAACCGGCGGTTGAACCGATATGAACCACCGGTTCAACCGGAAAACCGGGAACTGGGACCTTGACCGGTTTGGTCACCGATCCGGTTCTGATAACTATAGTTTTAAGAGCACAATTATTAAAACTGGGTTGAAGGTCTATTTGGTGAAGAGTCCGGTTCTCGATTTATTGGTTGATCGGTGGTTTAGACCTGTTCAATTGATGATTTTTTCAACTATAAATTAAGTGTATGTATAATAAATATTATCCGATCAAAATATAATAAGCTGAGTATGAGTGATCTGATTTGGACTAACAAGGAATATGTGAAAGGTTCCATTATTATCTATACTGTTTTTGACCATAATATTTCTAATTAGATATTAATGACTAATTATTGTATGAACCGGCCGGTTCAATTGGAAAATTTCATGTTGTAATTATTATTTGTAATTGAACAAGCGGTTGAACCGATTTGAACCGTTGGTTCAATTAAAAAAACGAAACTCTGACCTGTTCGATCATCGGTCCAATTTAGATAATTATGGATTAAACACCAATTGTTAAATTAGATAATTAATTATAATTAATTAACAGATTCACATTAATACTGGTCCGGTTCTGTAGTTACCAATTTTACAATTTAATCCACCAATTTCCGTCCTTGAAGTTTATATTTATTCTAATTGAATCCTTCTAGTATCTTGTCCATAAATCAAGCTTCGCTGATTTTGTGGTGTTGCTAATGGCGAAGGTGGATCGACTGCTCTGTACTCGCTGATATGCCGATACGCGAAGGTGGGATTGATCCCCAGTCAGCAGCCGGAGGACGTGCATGTCTCGAACTTCAAAATCGATGTTCCGAGCAACCGCGTCCTGCGCGCATCTGTGCTCAAATCGAAGCTGGAGGAGAGCAATTTTGCCAAATACTTCCTACTCTTTGCGACCATGCTCGGAACCTCTATGGTCATCGGCGATGGAATTTTAACTCCCTGCATCTCAGGTTTGATCCTTTGAATTTCGGAATTGTTGGTTAAAGGTTGGATTTTTATAGCCTGGAAGCTGTTCGACGAAATGTGTGTCAGAAAATGTGAGGACTTGATTGAATTCTGATGGTGATTTTTGCAGTTTTATCAGCTGTGAGAGGGATAAAGACCAAAAGTCATCACATGAATGAAGGTGACTTGCTTGCTTGTTAATGCCGTGCCTTGATCATGAAGTTTTCTGAGCTCAAATCCATGGATTAGACATTTACGCTGGCTTTTGTGTTTTGTTGTGATCTGGTTATGTGTGCAGATGCAGTTGTTTGGGTGTCGGTTGGCATACTGATCTGTTTGTTCATGGTTCAGCGGTTGGGCACGGACAAAGTGGGTTTTGCATTTGCCCCAATTATATGTATTTGGTTTGCGTCCATCAGCTCGATCGGTGTCTATAATTTCCTCAAACATGACCCTACAGTTTTCAAAGCATTAAATCCGCAGTACATTGTAGATTATTTTCGGAGGAACAAAAAAGACGCGTGGAAGTCCCTCGGAGGCATCATCCTCGCCGCCTCAGGTAACTCATTCTTTTTGTGAAAAGTAAAAAAAAAATAAAACAGATTTTCATCGTGAATATAGACTGGTTGGTTCTAAAAACATATATACAATTGCAGGATCTGAAGCATTGTTTGCTGATGTTGGACATTTCAGTGTTCGTGCCATACGGATAACTGTGTACTGTGACCTATCCAGCTCTGATAATAGCTTATGCTGGCCAAGCCGCTTTTCTTACCGAACACCCGCATTCTGTGGAGAACACTTTCTTCGACTCCATACCAGGTTTGGCATAATACTCCTGTCGACGTCCTTATTTGCTATGCATGTTGGTTGTCATCCTTTAATTTATGATTTCAATATCTTTTGCAGATCCATGCTTTTTGCCTGTGTTTGTGGTAGCTGTTTTAGCAGCAATCATAGCCAGTCAGGCCATGATATCTGCCACCTTTTCTACCATTCAGCATTCCGTAGCTCTAGGCTGCTTCCCTCGCGTTAAAATTATCCACACATCCGCGAATTTCGCAGGGCAAGTTTTCGTACCCGAAGTGAATAATATGCTCATGCTGGCTTGTATTGCAGTCACACTAGGATTCAGAAACACTGGAAAGATTGGGGATGCCTACGGTACTAATTCCGATTTCATATAGCTTTCATAAATAATCAATATCCAATTTTAACTCGCAGGTAGCTATCCTGGTGCATTCATGTTTTCTGAATTAGCATTTTTTGATGATCTACAGCGATTGCAGTGGTTACCGTGATGGTACTTTCATCAGGATTCCTTGTAATGATCATGATACTAATATGGAAAACAAACATACTGCTCATAGCGTCTTACATAATTGTGATTGGCACGATCGAGGTGGTCTATTTTAGTTCGGTGCTATACAAGTTCAACCAAGGAGGCTACTTGCCTTTATTCTTTTCGTTGTTTCTAGTGGGAATAATGTATGTGTGGAGCAATGTGTACAGGAAGAAATACCATCACGAGCTTCGACACAAAATATCGCCGGGAAAGGTAACATCTTCGAATTGATCTTGATTTATTATATATACGCTTTTCCGTCAACTTGTTTAATGCCCGAGTGACCTGCAATCCAGATAAAGGAAATAATTGAGGACACAAGCTTCTCCCGGCTACCCGGGCTTGCTATCTTCTACTCCGACCTTGTTCACGGAATCCCTCCAATCTTCAGACACTACGCATCCAATGTGCCTGTGCTGCATTCCGTCCTTGTTTTTGTCTCGATCAAGTCAATCTCAATCAGCAGAGTTTCAGCTGAAGAGCGGTTCCTCTTCCGCCACGTGGAGCCACGCAGTTTACTTGTATACCGTTGCATTGTTAGGTATGGCTACAATGATGTGCAGAATGATGAGCACGAGCTTTTCGAGACTATTCTATTGGAGAGACTCTGCGACTTCATAAGAGAAGATTTTTGGGCGACAAATTTGGTGGGTCAGGACCAACCAGCTCCAGAAAACACTGAATCACTCGATGAGGATGATAACACAAAAGAGAAGCGAAACCCTGGGACAAACGTCACGGAAAAGAAAGAAGAGATAGACAGGGAGATCGAGTCACTGAACAAAGCGATCCAGGCTGGGGTTATCCATCTGGTGGGCGAGAGTGAAGTCGTGGCAGGTAAAGGATCTGGGATTGTGAAGAAGTTCATGATAGATTATGTTTACGGTTTCTTGAGGAGAAATTTGACGAGAAGCGAGAGGGTGTTTGAGATTCCACACAAGCGGATGCTCAAAGTCGGAATGACTTATGAGCTTTAGAATGATTTGATAATTGTTACTATATACCACATTACCAACTCAAGTATGTATTCGGATTCATCAAATAGAGAGACTTCTAGCAGGCTTGTTTCCTGCATAAGACACCAAATAGAGGCTCCACAAAATAAGACAAATTAAGAAGCAGATATCTTAATGTGGCTGCCGATTCACTGATCAGCTGTCACAGCATAGATGGCTAGCTACACAAGGTGACTTCAGCAGTGTGTGTGAGTCATCAGAAGCTGATTGGGAGATGAATCCAACATAAGACTGAAAATCTTAAAACTAAGCCGTCTTGGGTCCTTCAATCAATCCTTTATGGTGGGTAAGCTTTGCTTTTTCAAAAAGAAGCATGTTTTGAAGACCCACCATATTCACCAATTAATAAGCATATCATATACAATAATGATATGACATAAATATTGATACTTTATGGACCCCTTCAGAGTTCTCAGGACCAAGACAACATGAAAACCCTAACCCTAGAAGAAAAAAATAAAAAAAGACTGCCAGCTTCTCTATTTAGCTTGCTCAGGGAAAACAAAAACAGCATTCTCAGAGAACCATTTCTCAATTGAGAAATGAACAAGCTGGATATCTGAACTAGGAGACATAATGGGAACCCAGTTCAGGGAAAAAAAAAAACTTTCTGAGAATTGTAGGGCTGATGTTTGTAGGGTAAAAGCAGAAAAAAAAAACAAAAACATGATTCTTCAGGCATACTGAACTTTATCAATCTGCAGAATTAACTAATAAACCTGCTTCAAATTATGCGTAAATGGCAGCGACCTTTAAAGTATGATTGCGACGAAAATTAACCCAAACATGAGCTATCTTCTAATTTAGCTAATGCTAAAAAATTGAGATATGAGGGTCAGAAAGTAACCAAAGCATTTCCTGTCAAAATGCACCATAAGCACTGCTGAAAGGAGATGGAGCATGAAAGGTTGAAGCATCTTATCTTTCACTGATCAATCTTCATATTCCCATCAAATTTTAAGAGGAACTAAAATAAGATATAATGAAAAAAATGTGAAACATGATGTAGCCAGCTAGACACTTAAGCTTCATTTATTCATTTGAAAAACACAAAACAAAAAACTAATTCATAACTCCATACAAGGAGAAGACAGGCAAGATAGACAAAAGACAAGAATTACTTCATAAGGGTTTATCTGAAGATAGCAAATACAGTAAACTGCTTACAGGAAAAAGGATAGCTAACATTGCACCAGTTAACGACTATTCAGCAGAGTTGAGGAGACATAGTACGTATCCTCCAAACCCATGATAAGGAAAATATAACACACACTGCGTAACTAATTTTATCCGAAAGCCTTACTGGAAATTGTTCAACTGGGATCCCATCCTTCTATCGTAGTTGTAAGTATTTGTAGTACCAGGATTAGAAGCATTGGGATTACTATCACTCATATGAGGCAACTGATAACTATAGCTACTAGATGGTTGCTCATAATATTCATGATCTTCATCATTATTTCCCATCCTATTTTGACTTACCACTCTCTCACCTTCAAACTCCCTAAATCTATTCAAGTACCTTTTCAAGGAGTCAGCATAGTCGTCGAAGCCCAGACTACCCAGAGCCCAGCAGATGTCATCCCCGTTGACCGTCTTGCGCTTCTCTTTGTGGCACTTGTCAGACGCTTCGCCAGTTACAAAGCTGATAAACTCGGAGACACACTCTTGCATTGTTTCTTTGGCTTCTTTTGAGATTTTGGCGTTTGGTGGAAGGATCTGCTTCATTAGTCTTCCAACGTTGGCGATTGGAAGTAGTCTGTCTTGCTCTTTGATAACTCCTTCCTCGCTATTTCCACCTCCGAAATTGTACTCAAAGCTTTCTCTGTAAGCGTTTGATCCTATGTTATCATCCATCTTTCTGTCTATAAAGACTGTAAATGTGTAGTTTGCTGTGATAACCCTATCCTGTCAGACACGGCCACGTTACTCTTTCTGGTGGTCAACCCACCTTTCTATATAAAGACACCATGAGCCTGCTTATGGAAATAAGTTCTAAGAAAAAAATGAAGAAATTAACAGGCAATTAGCCAACAGCATATGACAGAAAAATAGCACAAGTTATACATGTACATACTTACACATGTATATATATACATGAATGTTGTCGAACATCTAGAGAAGAAAGATCCAATACCATGTCAAGACTCAAGCACTGTTTCTTACAGAAAGATAAGTTCGTACAGGATCCAAACAAGTATTTAATGCTTTACATGAAACTACTGTATTGTACAGAAGTACATTTCTAGCACTGGTTAAGTAAGCATTTGAAACTTTAGCTTATTCCTGTGAGGTGCAAAATCCATTGAATTTCAAAATTAAAAAAAAAAATCAGGATAAAATACTCTTACTGATTAATTACAGAATCACTGGTCCCCTGTTCCCTCATTTCGTATCTTAACTTTATCAATGCTTTCAATAAATTGGACTAGCTGTGGTTAAAGTTGGTCATAAAGTATTATTACTTGCGAAAAACAAGAAGTGCACGTAAGCCTTCCAACAGTTAAAAATAAGACCTAATCTAGGAGCCTATACTGTTAAGAATTGATTAGATTCAGCAGTGTTGTGCTGTCTAAGCCATTTCTTAACGATATACTTGAGCATTTCTCACAACAGCAAAGCTTTTCACTAATATGTAAATTGAGTGCTTAATGGTCCACCAGAAATTCTGGACTTAAAAAGGAAACCTAGGAGGGGCATGTAGGACTTAGCTTTGTCGGTTATAGGAGACACGTGTCGAGGTGGCCATCAGCATGTTAAGACTCATCGTATAATTGGCTTACGGTAGAGTAACGCATGATCTGATCATTCAAAGCAGATAAGCATGGTAATAACTTTGTCAAAAGCAGATGTCATAGGATGCTGAATGAAATGCCATCTGTGTAATTATGAGTATCACAAGAAAGTCCGCATCTTTAAATGAAGAAAATGAAGCCAGGAAACTCAAAAAAGATATTTGCCATCATCTTTAGATGCAGACAGGTTAAGGGAGTCTCTGATTATCGATTCGTGAGATTTGAATGGTTTCTTCATACAGTTCTTGCACTAAAACTTTTCCAAATAATACTAAGCGTTAAATTTCAGAGGAGAAGGTGACTGAAAGTACCAGAGTTAGTTACCTGAAAACAACAATAAAAAAAACTTTCCTTTCATCAGATGCTTCTGTTTTATACTTCAGTTCACTGCAAGGTCATGAAGCTTCTCCACTATTCAGAAATGATCCGGTTCATATTATCGCACATATAACCGTGTGCTCCTATATTGAATAATTACACAGTTAGCATTTGATAGATTTTAAAGAAGAAGAAAATCACGTCCTAAATCTCATTGACCTGGAGATCCTACCTTGATAAAGAGATTTTGCAAAATCATAGAGCAAGCATATGGGTAGTACTTACTAACAAAGCAACCCCAGCTAATAAACCTTAAAATAGAAAACTACGACATAATAATCTATTATAAAGTGCCTGCAAATCCTATAAACAGCACAGATATAGGTACCAAAACCATGTCCTCCATTGTTGTCCGATGTCCAATAGAGTACTTACATCATTCTTTCAGCTGCTAATAGCTAGTCATTAGAGTCATTACGGAAGAGTGTGGAAGCCTTTTCTTAATGTTGACTGTGGATTCCCATCACCCAACATTGTTAATGGAATAATCTCTAATAACAAATGCATCTTCGCCACCTAGTCACATAAATCAAAAGGTAATTATGATATATTTATATCTTTAGCATTACGTAACAAACAACAATAAGCAGCTTACTTCTTGCTAACAGCGACAGCCCAACATCAACATTTCTTTGTTTACAGGTTGACAGCAACTTGATTTCGTCTATGGATTTTCCCAACTTTTCTAAACGTAGGTCCAGAGAGCCTCTCAAGTCAAGACAGTTAATCAGATTGTCTAAATAGTTAACAGCTATATCTTTCAAATCTATAAGATCAACTTCGAAAATTTTTCACTACGTGTCATGATCAGCCAGAATCACTTTGCACATCAGCACAAATTTCGTATGGTTACCTTTGCTGCAGATCCAATAGCAGTTATACCTACCAATCTTAATGGGCATCATTAGTCTCCCAACCAATAAATGTGTACAATCATCTCCAATATTCGTTATGTGAGACACTCATACCAGTGAAGTGCAGCTTACAAACAAATAACAACAAAATGATTATTTAGAAAAAACCCCGCATGTGAAGCTCTTCTGAATATGATAGCACGCCAAACTGAAAATGCACAGCGCATACCTTTCACTGTACCGCGCTAATCTCCATCCACAAACTAGCCTATATGCTGCTTCCAGGCATCAAATAATTTCTACCTAAAATCAAATGATTGTACACTTAGCCCTGATGGGACAAACCTCTCAGTTCAGGTCCAAACTCTACATTTTCCTTTTTCATGAAATTGGCATCAGTACACAATCCAACATCAACTTCCAGTGAAAGGAATTTTGACATACAAGTCGTAGCATAGCCATCATGAAACACAAATTGCATTACCGCACAAACATCATCAGATAATTAATGAAACCTAACCTAAGCCCAACCCAACAAAAAAAAATCGACAATATATCAGCTTTAACACAATCACAAACTTCTATTCTGATTAAAGATAATGATTTTAACACCTTATATCTTACATCAGATCCCACTCGTGAAGCTCCATACTTCGAATTTCCCACCTTTGATCTCCGACGCCTTAAAACCCATTGAAATAGCTCCAGGGCTGGCGAGCTGCTTCAGATTCATCCACCTCAAATCACTCGTCGCTCAGCGACTGAAATCGCTCCTTAAAATTCCCGGAATTCAAATGAAAATAAATAAATGCGCTAATTTTTCAACTCAAAGATTCAATTTAAAAGTTAAAAATTCGAGCGTGGAATCTTCAGTTCTCAATTTTCATCTGCAACTCAATCGCCCAAAAATTAGGGTTTCGATTTTTGCGTTTGAAATCGAGGCTGAAAGTGCAACGGTAAGGTTGCGACATTTGGGCCGTTGGCCCGTTCTTGACCTAATGGGCTAGTACAATTGGGCATGAATCATTTCTGGCAGGCTGAAACACGATTTTCACTTCATTTTAAAATAAAACTTTCATCGGCCCGACGGTTCGGTTCGAAAAAAATTAAAAATTGAACCATATTATTAGTTATTTCTTTTTAAAATATGAAATTGTAAAACGAACGATTAAAGGCACCCGTCGTCCCGACGATTCGATTCAAAAAAATTAAAAATCGAACCAAATTATTAATCATCACTTTTTAAAATATGAAACTATAAACCGAACAATTTTTTAAAATTTAAAACCGAACTGAACCGAATCGAACCGAACCAAATCAGACCGACATCCTATTAGTTTTATATATAGATATTAAATTCTCATACAAATAATAGCAGCAGCACTGGCATGCGACAGCGCGTGAACTGACGCGCTTCATTTTCGTATAAGTACGCAGTTCGAACTCATCGTAGGATCTTTTCCCCCAGCTGGCTCATTTTCGCCGAGTCGTCTTCATTTCTTCACGATTTCTAGTTAGGTTTTCGCCCGGATTTGTAGATGCTCTGGTTTTGCTGTCAAATCTGGTGATTAAGCTGAGAAACTGACTGTGCTGATGCTTCTATGCAATTCTGTTGTTGAATCAGATTTTCGTGGCTTGTGGAGTGAATACACGCGATTGGATGAACCCCCTTTTCGAGTTTTAGGTCAGATTGTTGAAGGGTGTTGTGATCGGTTGGGTTAAGAGAAAGCTCCATTGAATTGTGTGTTGAGCAGTTTTGCTTGAGGGTTTGGTTTGCAGTGTTTGAAAAGTTTGTGTGGTGGTCAATTTGAGTCAACTTTTTTGTGCGTTTTCATCGTCTTGTTTGATGCTGATTAAGTTTTAATGTGTCTTTGATCGTGTCTGAATTTGGTTGATAGTGTCTGATTTTTGCTATCTGAGAAGATTTTTTTAAAATGGAAAAGTTGATACAATTATGCATTTCCTGTCAGGAGTTTTGAAACTGCTCATTTTGCTAGGTTCAGTGATTAGCTACATGCTCAAGTCAGTTCAATCTCTTTCGATGAATGGATTGAGCAATTTGCGATACTTTTCTCACTTAGAGGAATGTAGTAATCCACATGTGGCGCAGATTTGATTAGTTCACTGATTTGCAAATAACTATTGTCTTGAGTTTTTTTTTCTTTACTGATTTGTGAGGTTATCGGTGCATGGAGTTTGGTTAAGCTACAGCTGCCGCGATTAACGGGGTTTTCCGTTAGCTACCGGTTTGGTTTTTTAACAAGATTTACTTTCATAGGCTGCTGTCAACGAGTTCTTGTATTTTCTTATGGTAATGTTGTCATGTACTCCTTTTTGCTATTTTAAGTTTTTCATAATAGCGAGTTTTGGCGCGTCATGTGCACGAAAAACTATTATAGTTTTGGTAGTCTATGTGGCTTTAAATATAATTATTTGTTTCTAAGTAATCTGCTCTTAGTTTATGCATTTATAGTGTCACATTTATTAATATGTATTTGAATTTATGGGTAACCACTGCTCCAGTCCAACCTTGGTGGGAGCTTGAACTATACAATTGTTTTCTCTAGTCAAGTTGTGACACGCTAATGGCTGGAACCCTCTACTCTCTCCCTTGCCTCGTAAGAAATTTTGACTGCGTATGTGTTGGCTGATTCTTGAATTGGTACTCAGAGTTAAATTAAAATTAAAATAGAAATATCGTTTCCATTAATTATTTGTGATTTGTCTATACATAATAACCGAAACAACACAGATGCTAGTCCGAAGAGATTTCTAAGTGGAAATGGGTGGTGACTCAGTTTCACCATTCATGGTTACAGGTGAGCATTTTTTGTTCCTCTCATACTTTACTCTTTTCATATTTTTCATCATACAAGCATGATTGTACCTGTACAAGTACTCATTGAAGCTGAGAATAAATCCCAGGTTTTATTTGTAGTTGTAGTATAATAACAGATTATGAATTGAGTTAATATGTCGTGCTTCCCATTTTGCACAGGTGAATGCTCCCCGAAAACTAAGCAATTTTGCACTTAGAATGTCAAGCTAGGTGAGCTACTTAAGGAACCTGCAATGTTGTACAACTTGAAACCGATTAACTATCAGTTGTTTCTTTACTAGTTGCTCTCTTGTTTATCATAGCCCAAAATTTCTCCTGGAAGTTTGATGGTGGTAAGTTCAGATCAGTGTGGCATCAAGTTTGAGACCTGCCTATCAACTTGTGGAGCTTGGAAACGCTGACATGGTAAGCACCAATCTATTGATATTTCAGCAATTCCAAGTCTTAGAAAAGGCCCAAGGCCAAAGTACCATATGATATGGAACCAAGCACAGCCCATATACAAGTCTTTTGGTTCCTGACATGGCCAGACATTGGCCGAATATGTCCTCTAGGCCATTTGGGCTCCTGCAACACTTGCATACATATTCCAACTTCCTGCGGACATTCACACATTGACACGGAAGAGAATATGTCAAAGATGTGGTTTTCCCTCTGTATATATAAATCAAAAGTTACAGGGTGAAATCTAGGCACCAAGTTCATCTGAAAAGACTAATAATTAGACTGTGCAATGAACAAAGGCACAGAGAGTTGCTCCCCAAGATTTATCTACACTCAGCAATCAGCGTCTCCTGTCATGGTCATTCCACCACCCATTCCCATTTTGACTAGCACTGCCGCCATAACCAGAGGGGAAATTCATTGACCTAGACTGATCAAGTCTGTAGTTGGAACCATAGCCTGTCCTAGGTTGAGAGGATCCAGAGACATAATCAACAGACATGCTAGGACCACTATGAGGTGGACTCCATGACTCAAATTGATTCAACGACGTTACATTTTCATTTTTATACCAATGAGTTGAAGAACCAAAATGGTTCGAATGTACTTGAGCATATGAATCAGCTGCCGAACCCCTTGGTCTCCGAGAATCAGAAAATGATGATGGATTGCCATACTGCCCACTGGTGGCATATGTCTGATTCTGAAAATTCCCCTGGAGATCATAAATAGGTTGCTGCTGAGGTTGTACCGGGCCAGATGGGTGATAGGCATGTTGAGATAAATGGTCATAAGGAGGCGGCTGTTGCTGAGCTTGTGCGAGTGGATGAGACGAGTAGCTCCGCAAAGGGTTGTACCCAACAGTTGATCTTGTTTCCACCATATTGGTTTCAGTTGATATGGGATGATGAAATGGTTCTACACTGCTGATAGTTTCAGCATGTGGTGTTGGTGAATGAAGACCTGAGTTGTAGTTGTTATCATAATGAACCCCATAAGATTGGGGAGGAGGGAATTGAGGTGTCGGTGACTGCAGTTGATGATAACTATTTGCAGATGACAGTTGTGTATGAGACAAATTGGTGGCAGGAGTATGCCTATCATAGGCAGGAGCGGCAACTCCTGGGTATGCATAGGTACCTGAGTTTCGAGAAGGAGAATGTCCTGAGAAAGACTTCCTTGCAACTTCAGATTGCCATCCAATCTGTTCAATCAAAGCATAGAGCAATTATTAAGACAAAAACCATTTCCTATTATCTACAAAGACTCAGATGAGAGACCAAGTGGCACATTTCTTGTTACTCTGGGAAATTTTTAGGCAACTACATGATGTAGAGTCAATCATTCATCACTTAGAATATCCTCCTTCCCAGTAATGAAGAATAAGAAGCCGTGCACTTAAAATATTGGTTTTAGAACACAAATAGATACAAAAGTAGTCAAGTGTGCTGATGATGTGTTCAGCTCAAACAGTGTGGCATGGCTACATGTTCTCAACCTGTTTATCCAAATTTCGCAAAAAAAACGTCAGACCAGCCAGATAAACAAGAAGCTAGTCTGGGAGCTGTTTTATTTTATTCTTTTATTCCAGTTCACTTTCTTTACCCAGACTTTTTTTGTTTAATACCCATCATTTGCGTCACAAAAGCTAAATATGGCAACATAAAATTTAAAGTCATGACATCTATTAGTGACTTCATCCCTAAAAATAGAGTGGCTTGAAATAATAGCATATGTTGACACAGACGACTAGTAAAAATATCAGGCGAACTAATCAATCATATACGAAGCATTGTTTTATTTGCAAGTTATGCAGCATAAGCCCGAGTCACGCACCGTTCCAAAATTGCTTGAAGGGGTTGGAGAAGGAAGAGAACCCTCAACACGCTCCTCAGACACCCTAGAGCCATTAGAAAGGTTATGTGTAACATTACCAATGGGAAAGGCGCCTGCAGTTGCCTTGATCATATCCAGCAGCCTAACAGTGTCCTCACTGGTCATATTAGCAGTTTGACCTGAGGTCAATTTGAAAACCAAAGCTGGGTTCTTTAACAATGCATTCAGTAATACAGGGTCATGTTCAGAACCACTAACAGTCCCTGTTAGAGAACTGGGTGCAGGGGTGTGCGCTACTGAACCCATTTGCGAGGTGTTCCCAGTTTCTACTGAAATAGAATTTTGTGACTGTAAAGGATCTGAAGTATCAATGAGCTGCTCCGTTGGGATGATGGGTGTTAATGTATCATCATAGTCTATCTCATTTTCCCAAGGATTTTTCGGATTGGGTGGAATTTCTTCATGTCGCTGGTAAACAAACTCCTTCTCGCGCTTGTTTCTGACTTTTTGGTCACGCAGCTCTCGACTATTCTGTCCAGAACCAACTCGCCATTCTGTATCGATGACCATTTCTGCATAAAAACAAATAATTTGAACATCTAAAGTAATACGGAATAATGAACAGAGTACCATGATCGCAACTGCATATGTTATTCAGAAAGCTCAGGTCATATCAGCTGATCTATACACAAAGTTATAAGAAATATGAAGCAAGAATAGCAGTTTGGCAAAGACTTGAGCAATTTCAACTAATAAGCTGATTTCTAATTTAGGAGGATTTTAATGTAAAACACTTAGATTAAAGTTTCAACTTATAAGTGGTCTTTTTTTTTTTTGAAGAGGGTACTTTTTTACCAACTTCTAATTTTAAATAGTTGAAGCTAAAAGCAACTTCTTTAATGTTAGCCAACATGCTAAGCTGACAAGACAAGATGACTGCTGCAATCAGGAGCGACCACCATTTGCACTTTAAAAACATGTTTGCATCCCTTGCAGCAGCTCATCAAATCCAGCTGCAAATTCCATAGTATCATAGGGACTCACTTTCGGTAGAGCATTTGGTGGTCAAAGGTAAGAAGAAACAATTAACTTGCAGAGATATATAACATAAGGGATCCAGCTCAGTATAAACAAATGCCTCCTTGCCCGTATAATGGATACGTAGCTACAATGTGAATAAAGAGAAACTAATCATTATACTGTAATACTGTTTGATGTGGCCATGAGTAGATCAATGAAAAAAATCTAGCCTAGTATTGTAAAAGTTTAAATTACCGTCCAGTGGCAACTGTAGGGATGTGAACAATTCAATTTTTCTCTTTATTAAGGTAGCACTTACGAAGTCATTTCTTATATTGTCAATTCAAAGGAAGATGTTGAGTCTAGCAAACCAAACTTCCTGCATGTAAATTATCAATAGGAAAAAATAATTGCTGAAACATCAGCACTGTGTAAGCAATTTACCTGGTGGAGTTTTCCATGGAATCTGGACTCTCTTGCATTGCTTCCAGAATGGTTCTTTCGTCTCTGGTATGGTTTTCTTTGGTCTGGGTACTTTTTGAACAATGCTGTTTGAGATTGAAATAATTTGTTCTCTCTTTTCAGCTGAACCATTTGAATTAACTTGAGGTTCAGCAGTACTGCGTGATATAGACACAGTTGCTTGTATCTGTTCAGCAATATTTTCTGGAAGGACTTGAGATTTCATATTGCTGTTTAACAAAGGAACCACAGTTTGCATCTGTTCAACAATACTTTTGACCGCTTGCATCATAGGTTGTTCATCAGTATTGTTCGCAAAACTCGCTGTAGGTTGTTTAAGTCCAACAGTGCTGTTCTGGAGGGGCACCATAGGTTGCTTAAGTTCATCTTTGTTTTCAAGAGGCAGCAGATTCTGCTTTTTTTCATCAGTTTGATATGGATGAGGTGTTACAGGTGGCTTATGTTCAGTGAGATTTTTCGGAAGAGGTAATTTTGAGTTCCTACGTTCATGGGGTACTGGCTGAGTGGGAACCCGAGAGGCTTGAACGATAGCACTAGGCACTCCTGGTTTGTGACTCCCAGGTTCCGATTTTTTCTTTCCGTATTTTGCTTCCATGACCTCCTTGCGTAATTTAGCTTTTTGAATATCATCAGTTGACATGGGACGACTTTGACTTACTGATGCTCTCACGGCCTGCTGGCTACTCCCTATCGCCCTTTGACCAATATGCTCAACCAATTGCACTTTCCGGCGTCCTTTGCCTTCTACAGAATATAGTTAAGGGCAAACATACATTCTGGAATATTTGAGACATGCATATAAATAAATTCATTCAATGAGCAAACAGAACACATAAAAATAAGTATCTACAAGTGCAAGGAGTAAATCATGCAAAGGATACGGGATGAGGACAGTCCCATAGAAATCCTTTTGACAGAGTCCTCAGGAGATGCTGTGAGCATTTCCATCTGTAGTGGGCGTTCTCTTTTCCTAATTAAGAAACAACAGATATGAAAAATTAATTCATGCTACTCGAGACACGTACTCAATAAGATTAGATTCCAAACCTGAGATTTTCAGTGGCTTGATTCGAAGAAGTGAGACTCCCATCCTGTAAAAATAAAATAAAATGCTAATACATACCACATGATAAAATAATAAAATACCTAATGAAAAAGGTAATTTTTTGTGATGCACTCACCGTGTTTTCAAGTTCTGACTGCCTTGATTCATCACCATTAATCTCATTTATGCTGTACAAGGGAAAATGACAGTCAATAACACGGCCTAATAATCAAGTAAACCTCTGCGGCCATAAAACCAATTTAAAAGTAGATTTAAAAAACAGCATAACAAGAATAGGCTTGCCTCTCCGTAAGCAGTTTAAGTTTCGCAACCTCAATTTGAGATTTGACGCCATTCAGTTTCATCATAGGTTGGCTTTTGGCGAAGAGCTTGCTCCATCTTGCTAAACAAATCCTGGCTTTGTTTGATATGTCTGTTCATCATATAAGAACAAATAAAATATCAAATTTAAATCTAGAAGTTCCGCCACATACATTAGCGTAGTCTACCACTATATTCAACATCCTTGCAACATGGGAAAATGACAGTCAACTACAGCTGGACTGTTGGGCACCTTGTGACCTGTAGAAGCGCAGACTATTAACACTTTGTAGTATCACCGACATCTTTTCAGGTAATGCCTTAGCCAATGGCAGATGGCAAAGTACCTACACATAATATTTTCATAAGACAACTTTAATTTACCAAACAAGATGTTGCAAGAAATTGAAAACCTAACTTAGAAGGTTTCTCACCAATAAAAATTTGACATGTGGATAAAAAAACAATTGCATACCTTCAGAATAATATGAAGAACACTTGTTTGCTCTTCTACGGCTGCTTGACGCAACCACGTTGCCAGAATCATCACACCACCTTTACTCAGGAACCTGTTGCATATTAATAACTCGGTCAACTAACAGCACTTGGATGAGCGGCTAGCAACATGAAGGGTTTGAAGCTTACCAGTCTAACACCGAAGGGCTTTCTATTTTCAATATTTCTTCCATCAGATTCACCTGCCCAGAAAATGTTTCCTCTTTTGACATCAAGTTAAAGATGTTCTCAACAAAATTTTTGTCCGAGCCATCCAACTCAGGAAGAACTTCCCCCTTTGTCAACTTTGGTTGCATTCTAGCATCACAAATACCAGACGAGTTCGAGGCCGGCGTTTCAGAAATTGTCGGTGGAACAACATTCAAAGGAACAGGTTCGGCATAAGTTGAAGCCGTAGATTTGTGAGTCGCTATTTCACTTCTCGAAGGCTCATCAGTGACATCATCTTCATCAGTGACAGGAATGCAAGTAGCCAATGAGAACTCGGGGGAATCACAGCGAGCGGTGCCTATGTCAGTTTCAGTTGGCCTGGAAGCACTTGAGGCTGCAGTTTCATTTATTTCTGGTTTAACAGCATTCGCTATATTTGTGTCACAAGTAACAGGACCCGCGTCAATAAAGGGACCAGGATCACTATGCATTGTTGAACCTTTGTTTTCATGGTTCCCATTTTGTAAATCTTTGAGCATCTTTGATTTATCACGAGATACCTCTTGTGATGATTGGACTATTTCTCTCACTCTTGAGCGTTGACTGGCAAAATAGTCCCTGACCTGAAATAAAATAGAGGCATCCGGAAGCACACTTATATGGTGAAATATAGCTATTGGTATGGCCTCTAATAAATATGAGAAGACACAACAGTACAACACTTAGTAGATAGCATTCTCGCAGACATAGCAGTGGTCCGATAGAGATAACGAAATACAAGAAGTGGGAGCAGGGCAGACAAAGGATAAATACCTGAGAAAGGGTAATTCCGAATTGCGCACTGATCTCTCGGGTTTCCTTCTTGCTGATCTTGTCTTTGATAGCAAAAACTGATTGCATATAAGCAACAGCCTTAGGATTCAGCAAATCCCTAGGCTTCTTACCTGCTTTACAGAACAACCAAAGCAGCAAGTTAACTAAAAAAGACCAGTTGATGCTAAAGGCAAAGTCAACTAATCATGGGCATGTAATTAACAGGCCAAACTCACCTATCGCAATAGAAAGAGCCCCAGCAGCCTACAAAAAATGGATAAAAAATCAAATAATGAGTTATAAACATGAGAATGAAATTCCTTACCCGAACTCAAATAAAGACCCAGCATTTTGAAGTTGGAAGCTGTAATACCAAATGACTAATCTTATTTCTACATATACCAAATGCCACACTCAAAGAAAATTACGTTTCAGTGTATGTAAAATCCGTAGTCAAGAAAGCCTATCAAACACATTAGATAAACATAAAGATCTCATCCATGCCTTCATTACCATTTCTCTAGCCTATAACAATTCTGAAAAAATTGAAAACAGAGGCAATAGACATAACTATCATCAACGACCAACAAAGCATACCATCTCTTGCGACAAGGGATTGACGCCGGTGAGTTTACACTGAGCGCTAACGATTCGCTTCATCTCAATCAGCTGACTATGAAAGAGATCCTTCTGCGACTCTAAGCACTTTTGAAACGACTCCATGCTCGTCCCGATTCCTTCTTCCTCAGCCGCCAATCGCGCGCTCAGCCCGTCCATGTCTCGCAACTGGAAACTGAACCCTGAGTGAATTTAAGTCGCCGAAATGGCACGCATCTGCATCTCGGGAGAGAAATTCGCCGGGCGGAAAAGCCGAAATCGAAGCCGATTTGAGTAGGAAATTTCTAGGGTTTTGGGGTCGGAGGATGTATGAGAGATTGATTAGGAAGATGATGAGCGAAGCGAGGTCGAGGGGAATACTGTGCATTAGTTGTAGGGGAGTACAGCCCAGCCATGCACGTGCGTAACACGAGGGGAGCAAACTACAAATGGGAAGAAAATGTAAAGCGTAAACTATAAAAACATATCATGAACTACTATCAACTTTCAAATTAAATACTGAGTTTTTTAATTTTTTAATTTTAATACTAAATGTTTTAATTCTACAATTTCAATACTATACACTTAATAGAAAGAATAAATTAACATAAAATATGAGAATTCGTTTGTAAGTCCAACTATTTAGCTAGAATTTTGAAATTTGCATAAATATACCAGACACAAAATCTATTTTTTATATACATTTTCTCATTTTATTAAGTATATAGTATTAAAAATAAAGAATTAAAAATTTTGGTATTTAATTTGAAAATGAATGATAGTTCGAGATATGTTTTCGTAGTTTACCCAAATGTAAATAAGGCCTCAACTATCACCTATTTCTAATTTATTTATCACACCATTAACACCAAACGGCACCAAATAAATGAAGTCAGTATTAATTACTCTTTTGTCTTTTAATAATTAATACTTGAGTTTAAATTGAATAGATTAAGGATATATTAATATTGATTAAATTTGGTTGATATATTTATTGTATTTTTCAAATTTTCATATGAAATATAAAATGTGACGTATTATTACTAGTGTAAAATGATTTATTTATGGATTATGATAAAAAAAATTAATTTTATAAAAATAATAAATAAAAATGGACAAATAAATGTAAGTTAAATAACAAGTAAAATAGGACATATGGATAGAGTACATTACAATATCCATTTTATATGAGTGAGTGAGGAGCTTTTTACACTTGTTAAAATATTAAAATTTGTCC